>JARQOD010004973.1:0-51068 GCA_033576555.1 Oophaga sylvatica
CCCGCAAAAATTAAGACCTCACATGACATTGTGGGCCAAAATATGCAAAAATTATAGCTCTCAAAATGTGGCGATGCAAAAAACTACTTTTTGCAATAAAAAGCGTCTTTTAGCATGACAGCTGCCAATCATAAAAACCGCTATAAATAGTAAATCAAACCCCCTTTATCACCCCCTTAGTTAGGGAAAAATAATAAAATAAAAAAAATGTATTTATTTCCATTTTCCCATTAGGGTTAGGGTTAGGGTTTCGGCTAAAGTTAGGGTTAGGGTTGGCGCTAAAGTTAGGATTAGGGTTAGAGTTAGGATTAGGGTTAGGGTTTGGATTAGGGTTGGGACTAGGGTTAGGGGTGTGTTGGGGTTAGGGTTGGAGTTAGAATTGGGGGGTTTCCGCTGTTTAGGCACATCAGGGGCTCTCCAAATGTGACATGGCGTCTGATCTCCATTCCAGCCAATTCTGCGTTGAAAAAGTCAAACGGTGTTCCTTCACTTCTGAGCTCTGCCATGCGTCCATGGCACTCATGGTACTCTGGACCCCAAGAGTTTTTGTGAAATTTGTCCTATTTCTTCTGTTACCCTTGGGAAAATAAAAAACTGGGGGCGAAAATATTATTTTTGTAAAAAAAATAAGATTTTTTAGTTTTTACGGCTGTACATTATAAACTTCTGTGAAGCACTTGGGGCTTCATAGCGCTCACCACACATCTAAATAAGTTCCTTGTGGGGTCTATTTTCCAAAATGGGGTCACTTGTTGGGGATTTCCACTGTTTAGGCGCATCAGGGGCTCTCCAAATGCGACATGACGCCCCCAGACCATTCCATCAAAGTCTGCAATCCAAAACGTCACTACTTCCCTTTCCGAGCCCTGACACGCGCCCATACAGTAGTTTTCTCCCACATATTGGGTATCAGCGTACTCAGGACAAATTGGACAACAACTTTTGGGGTCCAATTTCTCCTGTTACCCTTGTGAAAATAAAATATTGGGGCGGAAAAAATCATTTTTGTAAAAAAAAAAAGGATTTTTTATTTTTACGGCTGTGCGTTATAAACTTCTGTGAAGCACTTCGGGGTTCAAAGTGCTCACCACACATCTAGGTAAGTTCTTTGTGGGGTCTATTTTCCAAAATGGGGTCACTTGTGGGGGGTTTCCACTGTTTAGGCGCATCAGGGGCTCTCCAAATGCGACATGACGCCCCCAGACCATTCCATCAAAGTCTGCAATCCAAAACGTCACTACTTCCCTTTCCGAGCCCTGACATGCGCCCATACAGTAGTTTTCTCCCACATATTGGGTATCAGCGTACTCAGGACAAATTGGACAACAACTTTTGGGGTCCAATTTCTCCTGTTACCCTTGTGAAAATAAATTATTGGGGGCGAAAAAATCATTTTTGTAAAAAAAAAAAGGATTTTTTATTTTTACGGCTGTGCGTTATAAACTTCTGTGAAGCACTTCGGGGTTCAAAGTGCTCACCACACATCTAGATAAGTTCCTTGTGGGGTCTATTTTCCAAAATGGGGTCACTTGTGGGGGTTTCCACTGTTTAGGTGTATCAGGGGCTCTCCAAATGCGACATGACGCCCCCAGACCATTCCATCAAAGTCTGCAATCCAAAACGTCACTACTTCCCTTCCGAGCCCTGACGTGCACCCATACAGTAGTTTTCTCCTACATATTGGGTAACAGCGTACTCAGGACAAATTGGACAACAACTTTTGGGTTCCAATTTCTTCTGTTACCCTTGTGAAAATAAAATATTGGTGGCGAAAAAATCATTTTTGTAAAAAAAAAAAAGGATTTTTTATTTTAAGGCTGTACGTTATAAACTTTAGTGAAACATCTGGGGGTTCAAAGTTCTCACCACACATCTAGATAAGTTCCTTGAGGGGTCTAGTTTCCAAAATGGTGTCATTTGTGGGGGGTTTCCACTGTTTAGGCAGATCAGGAGCTCTCCAAACACGACATGGCGTCCAGCCAATTCTGCGTTGAAAAAGTGAGACGGCGCTCCTTCCCTTCCAAACTCTGCCATGCACCCAAACAGTGGTATACCCCCACATATGGGGTATCAGTGTACTCAGGACAAATTGCACAATAACTTTTGGAGTCTTGTTACCCTTGGAAAAATAAAAATTCGGGTGAAAAGATCATTTTTGTGGAAAAAATATGATTTTTAAATTTTACGGCTCTATGTTATAAACTTGTGTGAAGCACTTGAGGGTTCAAATTGCTCACCAAAGATCTAGATAAGTTCCTTAGGGGGTCTAGTTTCCCAAATGGGGTCATTTGTGGGGGTTTCCACTGTTTAGGCACATCAGGGGCTCTCCAAATGCAACATGGCATCCAATCTCAATTCCAGCCAATTTTGGTTGGAAAAAGTCAAATGGTGCTCCTTCCCTTCCGAGCTCTGCCGTGCGCCCAAACAGTGGTTCCCCCCCACATATGGGGCATCAGCGTACTCAGGACAAATTGGACAACAACTTACGTGGTCCAATTTCTCCTGATACCCTTGGGAAAATAAAAAAATAGTGACTAAAAGATAATTTTTGTGGGAAAAAAATAGGATTTTTTATTTTCATGCCCGGGCATTATAAACTTGTGTGAAGCACTTGGGGGTTAAAAGTGCTCACCAAAGATCTAGATAAGTTCCTTAGGGGGTCTAGTTTCCAAAATGGGGTCACTTGTGGGGGATTTCCACTGTTTAGGCTCATCTGGGGCACTGCAAACGGAACATGACCCCCATCAACGTCTGCATTCCAAAACGTTACTACTTCCTTTCCAAGCCCTGCCGTGCGCCCAAACAGTTTTCCACCCCCACATATGGGGTATCAGCGTACTCAGGACAAATTGGACAACAACTTTTGGGGTCCAATTTCCTTGGGAAAATTCAAAAATTTAGGACTAAAAAATCATTTTTGTGGAATTTTTTTTTTTTTTTTCACACCCAGGCATTATAAACTTTTGTGAAACACTTGGGGGTTCAAAGTGCTCACAACAGATCTAGATAAGTACCTTAGGGGGTCTAGTTTCCAAAATGGTGTCACTTGTGGGGGTTTACACTGTTTAGGCGCATCAGAGGTTCTCCAAGCGCGACATGGCGTCCAATCTCAACTCCAGCCAATTTTAGTTTGAAAAAGTCAAAGGGCGCTCCTTCCCTTACGAGCTCTGCCGTGTGCCCAAACAGTGGTTTTCCCCCACATATGGGGTATTGGCGTACTCAGGAGAAATTGCATAACAACCTTATCTGTCCATTTTCTCCTTTTACCCTTGTGAAAATAAAAAAAAAGTTTGTAAAAGATCATTTTTGTGGCTAAAAAGTTAAATATTCATTTTTTCCTTCCACGTTGCTTTAGTTCCTGTGAAGCACCTGAAGGGTTAATAAACTTCTTGAATGTGGTTTTGAGTACCTTGAGGGGTGCAGTTTTTAGAATGGTGTCACTTTTGGGTATTTTCTGTCATGTAGACCCCTCAAAGTGACTTCAAATGTGAGGTGGTCCCTAAAAAAAATGGCTTTGTAAATTTTGTTGTAAAAATGAGAAATCGCTGGTCAACTTTTAACCCTTATAACTTCTTAACAAAAAAAAATTTTGATTCCAAAATTGTACTGATGTAAAGTAGACATGTGGGAAATGTTATTTCTTAACTATTTTGTGTTACATATTTCTCTGTTTTAAGGGAATAAAAATTCAAAGTTTGAAAATTGCTAAATTTTCAAAATTTTCGCCATATTTGCGTATTTTTCAAAAATAAACGCAAGTTATATGGAATAAATTTTACCACTAACATGAAGTACAATATGTCACGAGAAAATAATCTCAGAATCGCGAAGATCCGTTGAAGCGTTCCGGAGTTATAACCTCATAAAGAGACAGTGGTCAGAATTGTAAAAATTGTCCCGGTCATTAACGTGCAAACCACCCTTGGGGTGAAGGGGTTAAAAAAAAAAAAAATTAAAACAAAAATTTTTGCTGCAGTGCATTTCCCACTTCCAGGCTGATCTACAGTACAAATGTCACAATGCCAAGTTAATTCCGCATGTGTAAACCAGCTAAATCTGCAGGGGGTTGAATACTACTTGTAGGCACTGTATATATACATAATTATTTGCTTTTTGTGTACATTTTTTTTTTACAATGTGATTTTTACATGACTTTTTACATAGAGATAACTGCTCTATGTAAGACTTCATGTTAAAATCGCATTGCATACAGATGGAAAACTGATGGAAAACTGATGGAAAACGCATGGTGCGATTTAAAATCGCATACAAATCGCATGCCTTTTTACAACAATTGTACCGTTTTTTCCCTGCAGAAAACGGACCGATTTTTTTCCAGCCAGTGAGTATGAGCCCTCAAATGGGCAAACTTGGAGCACGCAGATACAGTGCCTACAAGTAGTATTCAACCCCCTGCAGATTTAGCTGGTTGACACATGGGAATTAACTTGGCATTGTGACATTTGTACTGTAGATCAGCCTGGAAGTGGGAAATGCACTGCAGCAAAAATTTTTGTTTTAATTTTTTTTTTTTTTTTTTAAAAACGTTAAAAGTTAATTCAGAGTGTCATTTATTATTCAACCCCTCAAACCACAAGAATTCTGTTTGGTCCCCCTAAAGTATTAAGAAGTAGTTCAGGCACCAAGAATAATGAGCTTCACATGTGTGGATTAATGATCTCTTTTGCCAGCCTTTTCTGACTATTTAAGACCCTCCCCAAACTTGTGAACAGCACTCATACATGGTCAACATGGGAAAGACAAAGGAGCATTCCAAGGCCATCAGAGACAAGATCGTGGAGGGTCACAAGGCTGGCAAGGGGTACAAAACCCTTTCCAAGGAGTTGGCCCTACCTGTCTCCACTGTTGGAGCATCATCCGTAAGTGGAAGGCTTATGGAACTACTGTTAGCCTTCCACGGCCTGGACAGCCTTTGAAAGTTTCCTCCCGTGCCGAGGCCAGGCTTGTCCGAAGAGTCAAGGCTAACCCAAGGACAACAAGGAAGGAGCTCCGGGAAGATCTCATGGCATGGCATGACATTGGTTTCAGTCAATACCATAAGTAACGTACTCCACCGCAATGGTCTCCGTTCCAGACGAGCCCGTAAGGTACCTTTACTTTCAAAGCGTCATGTCAAGGCTCGTCTACAGTTTGCTCATGATCACTTGGAGGACTCTGAGACAGACTGGTTCAAGGTTCTATGGTCTGATGAGACCAAGATCGAGATCTTTGGTGCCAACCACACACGTGACGTTTGGAGACTGGATGGCACTGCATACGACCCCAAGAATACCATCCCTACAGTCAAGCATGGTGGTGGCAGCATCATGCTGTGGGGCTGTTTCTCAGCCAAGGGGCCTGGCCATCTGGTCCGCATCCATGGGAGGATGGATAGCACGGCCTACCTGGAGATTTTGGGAAGAACCTCCGCTCCTCCATCAAGGATCTTAAGATGGGTCGTAATTTCATCTTCCAACAAGACAACGACCCAAAGCACACAGCCAAGAAAACCAAGGCCTGGTTCAAGAGGGAAAAAGTCAAGGTGTTGGAGTGGCCTAGTCAGTCTCCTGACCTTAACCCAATTGAAAACTTGTGGAAGGAGCTCAAGATTAAAGTCCACATGAGACACCCAAAGAACCTAGATAACTTGGAGAAGATCTGCATGGAGGAGTGGGCCAAGATAACTCCACAGACCTGTGCCGGCCTGATCAGGTCTTATAAAAGACGATTATTAGCTGTAATTGCAAACAAGGGTTATTCCACAAAATATTAAACATAGGGGTTGTATAATAATTGACCCACACTTTTATGTTTAAAATTTATTAAAATTCAAATGAGCAACATAACTTTTTGTTTTGTAAGATTTATGCTTCTGTTAATAAATCCTACTCTCGTTTGCAGTTTGAAGGCTCTAACTTATTTGCATCTTATCAAACCAGCTAAATCTGCAGGGGGTTGAATACTACTTGTAGGCACTGTATATGAGCTGGCACGGAGATACCACACTGACAAATCTGTGGCCTGTATTTTTTGCTTTTTTAGGCTAAATAGTGCTGTATATAACTAGAGTGACACACAGGAAAACAATGGAAAACAGGCCTAAAATGGGCAAACTTGGAGTATGCAGATATATGAGCTGGCACGGAGATACCACACTGACAATTCTGTGGCCTGTATTTTTTGCTTTTTTAGGCTAAATAGTGCTGTATATAACTAGAGTGACACACAGGAAAAAATCTGAAAACTGGCCTAAAATGGCCAAATTTGGAGCATGCAGATATATGAGCTGGCAAGAGATATCACACTGACAAATCTGTGGCCTTTATTTTTTTGCTTTTTTAGGCTAAATAGTGCTGTATACAACTACAGTGACAGATAGTAAAAAAAAATGGAATTTAGGGCTAAAATGACAAAAATTCTTAGCAGACGGATGGATGAGGCGTGTCACAGATATACCGCACTGTAAAATATGTGGCCTGTATTTTTTGGGGGGGTTCAGGAAAATGGTGTAATAAATTGTGTAAGACTCTCAAAAAAATTCTACTCTACCATACCACATAAAAATTAAATATTTCTCTGAGCACTCAAAAGTGATTTTTGGGACCCCTTTAAATTACAGGATTTTCACGCTGTGCTAGGAAAAGGATTTGGCTACATTGTGGACTGTCAAAAAGCAAATGGAGAAAAAAAGGGCTCTGGATTGCTTTGCAATAAAATAAGCTCTATTAACCTGGCCAAAAATTTTATCCAAGCCAATTAGACCTGGGCTAGGTATATACGGTCAATATATCCTGATGGTAGCAGCAGCAGCACCAGCAGACAGGAAGGAAATGGACCCTCTTGATGTGTGCAATGATATGTATATACACACTTACACTGCCTGCAGGCTTTGCACTGATATGTATAGAGCAACGTACAATCCCCTGCCTACCTAACACTGGAACCTATATACTCCGGAATTAGTCCTTAGAAGGACTGTTGGTTTAGCTGGATTTGAGTAGTTTAGGATGGTAGACCCCACACTGACTAAGAAATCCCCAAATCTGACCCTATCTCAGCAGCAGCTCTCCCTACACTACATAAATCCGGAGCTGAATGCGGCGAGCAGGGGGCGTCCGGTCTCTTATACCCCTGATGATGCTGTGCAGCCAGCCAATCACTGCACAACCACAACAAAGATGGCTGCAGCATTTCATTGCCTGGCAGACAATCCCTGCATCGTGATTGGGTCTCTAAAGACGGCCAAAAAAAGCTGGGTGGAGACCCAGTTCCTGACGAGTAATCCCGGAAATGCTCGGTGCTCGCCGAGTACACCTATACTGTGATACTCGGCGAGTAACGATATGCAACATTCGCTCACACTAGAACTTAGTAAAGATCACTCTATTTCTGTTACTCTCAATAATGTCGACACTCTGTTGTGGAGGTCGTAGACAAGGAAAACTGTTCAATATAATTAGAGATTAATTTACGGCACTCATGTTCTTTATTTGTTTCAGTGATCCTTTATTAAACATAAGCTGCATATATCTTATCAGTGAGTTAGGACATATTTTGCCAACCCACAGCTTTTCTTACCTGTATACATATACAGCCAAACAGATGAGAAAGGCTTTGGGAGGACCAAAACACATCCTGACTGATAAGATATATGCAGCTTTGCTTAAATGGTTATTCAATCCATATGTATATTTATTAAAGGACTACTTGAGTGCCAAAAATGTAATCTCTGACTTTATATCTGTGACCTGTAACCCTTGTATTATTTTTTATCTCCTGTGGTAGACGGCGTACTCGGCTGCACACGGCATAAACCAAGGGTTAAGCACAAAATAAATTCGGCCCTCTGGGCAAAACAGCAAAACAAATCGGTAGCTCTAGGCACAGTTCTTGCAGTAGCGGGTCAGCGTGCTCAGGGTTAACATGACCCATAGCTAAGGCCTAAACCACAGCACAAACCACTTCTCTGGAGTGTTCCTCTCCAGACACTCAACACCTTGACTGCCCCTGGAGCCCAGATATTTAAGCCCGGACCTGCCGACATGACCTGTGTGATGTCATAGTAATGTGATCAGTCACATGGGTGAGGATTAGTAAGAATTATGGTCCATTGGCTGCCCGACTATGCTGGAATTGTGCATTACGATGAGCTATTGAACTGCAAAGGGCCCTTATGTTATTCTTGCACAGGGGCTCTCTTCTGCCTGTGTCTGCTATTCCTATAATGTGATAGGGCAACTCAGATTTTTGGGTTTGGCTGATTTTGAAATAGCAGGTTCCTGAATAAAAAAGTTACAAACTCAGAATAATTTTTTGAACCTTACAAGTCCATTACAATTATGAAAAAGCAGGACTTCATGACCCAATGGTATAAGTCTCGTCCATTATCCATTAGTATAATGTTCTGCTCTTTGTGACCCAGTAGAAAAGTGACTGAGTTATCTCTCTGCATAAAAGTGATGAAAAAATGAATTGCCAATTGATGTGAAACAACCTTTTCTTGAAAAAATAGCAGTCAACAATTGAAAGTTAAAAGTATATGTATAAAATGCCAGAGTTTGGAAGAAAGGCACTTAACAGCTCATAAAAGGACAATCAGATTAAGAAAATTGAAAGTGGAAAAAAATAACATACTGTGAAAAAACAGAAGATAAATCCTAAAATAATTTTAAGGTAGAATGGCAAAATGATTGCAAAGTAGAATATGTGGCTCTTGCATTGTAAAATTGACAACTAAATTATTTATGATAAGAGGACTGCAGGCATATTACACGAATTATTGTTCATTTCTTGCATTGGTATAAGTAGATATGTGACACTTACAAGAGCAGTCTGTCATGATAGCTGTTGAATAAGAACTTGATCAGTTATTACAGGAAATATAATAAACTTTTCATCTGTGTGATATTATCTATGTCTGTCTGTCTGTCTATCAACCAGTTGAGTAAAGGGAACCTGTCAGGTCCCACAGATATGGTAGCATAAAGTATTGATAGATGCACAAACTTAGTCATCCTTCACTTATGTCCCAATTTTTGAAAACTTTATTTGCATAGTGTTGCAGTGAGGAGTCCACTGTGAGAAAGGAGTTTATTGATACTAATACTATGCCTGTTGTTTGACAGTTTTGTTGCTACACACAGTTATAGGCCGGTGTCACACTTGAGTGTGTGATGTGAGAAACTCGCATGAGTCTCTCACATGAACACCCGGCACTGCCGTCGACACTCAGACCGGAGTGTGCGGCTGCATAGAAATAAATGTAGCCGCATGCTCCGGTCTGAGTGCCGGACCGTGCAAGTTTCTCGCATCACACACGCAAGTGTGACACCGGCCTTAGGGAGAAATCGGTCAATCAGGAGGATGTTGAGATTGCTCATATCATGAATACATCGAACTCTTTACTGGCACAGCAAAGTTTAAGATGTAAGTTCTTGGAAACTACTGAAATCAGTAATTAATCCATGCACCAAAATGCATTGTTTGTTCCTTAACATTTTAAAGGGAGTCTGTTACCCCAAAAAATGCAAATTCAGCTACTTAACCATTTATATAGGGGACTTAACCTCTATAAAGATCATACCATTAACCCCTTTATGACCTTTGATGTAAGTCATGGTCAGGAGGGGTTCAGAACCTATGACTTAAACTTACGTCATGGCGATCGTGCAAGCAAAGGAGCAGTTTCCACGCTATCGCTGCCAGGAGCTCGGAATAAGTAACACCAGAACTCCAGCTGTCACCGCTAGGAATAGTGTCCGCACTGCCCTGGACAATTTAACCCACTAAATGTCAAAATCGATATAGATCGCAACATTTAGGAGGCTGGGAGAGGGAGGTGTTGTGAATGTGTTAGAAATGAATTCTGAGCAGAAGCTCCCTCTGGTGGTTGCAGACAGTGCTGAACCATTCAATGAGGATTGGCAATCAGGAATTACAGACTGGCTGGATATAAGGGAGGTTCCCTCCCATCATGGTTGCGGTGATCAATTGTTCTTGTCTCAACGTTGTTTCCTGGTTCTCTTGGAAGCTTGCTGAGTCTTGCCTCTTTTCCTGCTCTCAGATAAGATATTTTCTGTTTTTTGTTTTTGTGCTTTCCAATTGCATATTTCTCTGCATTTCTGTGAGGTTAGCCAGGTTTCCCCCCCCCCCGGGGGGCTTGGGCTCCTCTCAGTTCCTCTGGAGCCACTGTTATTTGTTCATTTGCCTTTTCCAGTTTTTTCAGTGGCTGCGGCTTTGTTTTGTTACACCAGAGAACTAATTTAGGTGGTAGAGGTCGTGTGATCTCAGGTGTTTTTGCAATTAGTAGCAATGTTTTTTTTAGGGTTTTTGTTGGATTGCAGTAAGTATCCTTCCTATCCTTTTCTGTCTAGGCAGATTGGGCCCCAATGTTTGCTCATACTATTTTCTGTCTGTGTCTGTATTTCCTCTTGTCTAACCGCCATTACATGTTTGGGGGCTTCCTATGTTCTTTGGGGATCTGCTCCGGGGCAGATAGCTTTCCTCTTTCTATCTTTAGGTGTAGTTAACCTCTCAGGCTGTGATGAGGCATCTAGGACCAACATAGGTACGCTCCACGGCTGCCTTTAGTTGTGGTGGTTAGTCAGGGTACTGCAATCCAGTAGATTCCAACCTCTCTGGTGTATTGCCGTTTTTGCCTGCTCTCCTCAGCTACCAAATCATAACAGTATCACCAGCCAAACTGAAAATTATATAGTACTCACAGAAGGGAAAAATAGTAAAAAGGAAAAAAAAAAGGAGAGTTGTCAGAATTTTATTTTTTTTTCCTCTGTTGCATTTTTTCCCTCTTTTTCTCTGGGTGCTGAGGAAGACTTTTTTTTTTTCTCTCTCAATGGAGTTTGCACAGTTGTCTGGCCGTGTGGATCAGCTTGCCACTGAAGTTCGGAGTATTGCTACCTATCTTGCAGGGTTGCCGGTTGTGGAGCCTAGGATCCCCATGCCGGATTTGTTTTTGGGGATCGAGCTAAATTTCTGAATTTCAAAAATAACTGTAGGTTGTATTTTGCCTTAAAACCTAAGTCCTCAGGGAACGCAGCACAGCAGGTTCAAATTGTCATCTCTCTCCTGCGCGGCGATCCTCAGGATTGGGCTTTTTCCCTGACACCTGGGGACCCTGTTTTGAGTAATGTTGATGCATTTTTTCTGGCTCTGGGGTTATTGTACGATGAACCTAATGTCACTGATCAAGCTGAAAAAACCTTGTTGGCATTAAATCAGGGGCTTGAGGACGCTGAGTTGTACTATCAGAAATTCCGAAAGTGGGCAGTCCTGACCAAATGGAATGATGATGCTTTGGCAGCCCTTTCTCGGAAGGGTCTGTCAGAGAATGTAAAAGATGTTATGGTGGGTTTCCCTGCTCCCTCTGGTCTCAATGATTCTATGTCATTAGCGATTCAAATTGACAGACGTTTGCGTGAGCGTAGAGGTATGCGTGGAATAGTGTTGCCTTGTGAACCAGCTTCTGAACCCATGCAGTGTTATAGAGTGGCTTCTGGGGCACAGCGTCATGAGTTTCGAAAACGCAATGGGTTATGTTTCTACTGTGGTGATGCCTCTCATGCTATTTCAGTCTGCCCTAAGCGGAGAAGACGTTTTGCACGCTCAGTTGTCTTGGGTAGTGTTCAGACTAAATTTCTGTTGACTGTTGCCCTGATTTGCTCCCTGTCCACATTTTCTTCTCAGGCTTTTGTTGATTCGGGAGCAGCTATTAACCTGATGGATTTTGATTTTGCTAAACGTTGTGGGTTTCCCTTGATACCCCTACGGAAGTCTATTCCCCTACTGGGGATTGATTCTACCCCTTTGGCTGAGAATAAACCCCAGTTCTCTACTCAGGTGATAATGAGGGTTAAACCTGATCATCAGGAGAGTTGCAAATTTTTGGTGCTGTAGAATCTGCATGACATTATTGTACTAGGTTTCCCTTGGTTACAGTCTCATAATCCTGTTTTGGATTGGAAATCTGTGTCTGTAACCAGTTGGGGCTGCCAATGTGTTAATGCCAACACTCCTGTTTTTTCTGCCTCTCAACAGGCTCAGGATGTTCCTGACTTTTTGACTGATTTTTCTGATGTGTTTAGCGAAAGTAAATCTGCATCCTTGCCCCCCCATAGGAGCTATGACTGCGCTATTGAATTAGTGCCTGGTAGTAAATTCCCTAAAGGTCGCCTTTTTAACTTGTCTGTACCTGAACATGATGCTATGCGGTCTTATATCAAGGAGTCATTGGAGAAGGGTCATATCAGACCATCCTCTTCACCCTTGGGTGCCGGTTGTTTCTTTGTGGCCAAAAAGTATGGTTCATTAAGGCCGTGTATTGATTATCGTCTCTTGAACAATATCACTGTGAAATATCAATATCCGTTACCCTTGATTTCTGACCTGTTTTCCAGGGTGAAAAGTGCTATTTGGTTTACCAAGCTTGACCTCAGGGGGGTGTATAACCTTATTCGCATTAAGCACGGGGATGAATGAAAGACGGCGTTTAATACCCCAGAGGGGCATTTTGAGTACTTAGTGATGCCCTTTGGGCTCACTAATGCTCCTTCCGTCTTCCAGTCCTTCATGAATGACATTTTCAGGGATTTTGTGGATAAATTTCTGATTGTTTATTTGGATGATATCTTGATTTTTTCCAATGACTGGGACTCTCATGTTCGGACTGTGTTCCAGATTTTGAGAGAGAATGCTCTGTTTGTGAAGGGATCAAAGTATCTTTTGGCATACAGAGGATCTCATTTCTGGGATTCATTTTGTCCCCATCTGTTATTGAAATGGACCCGGTCAAGGTTCAGGCCATCTGTGATTGGGTCCAACCTACTTCATTAAAGGCTCTTCAGAGATTCTTGGGTTTTGCCAATTTTTATCGTAAATTTATAGGTAATTTCTCTGTTATTGTTAAACCATTGACTGATTTGACCAAAAAGGGTTCTGATGTGGTGAATTGGCCTCCTGAGGCAGTCTCTGCGTTTCAGGAACTTAAGCAGAGATTCACTTCTGCTCCTGTTCTATGGCAGCCTGATGTTTCTCTGCCGTTTCAGGTGGAGGTTGATGCCTCTGAAATTGGGGCAGGTGCCATTTTGTCCCAAAGAGATCCTGAGACCTCTAAAAGTAACCCTTGTGCCTTTTTCTCTCGAAAATTTTCTCCAACTGAACGTAATTATGACGTGGGTAATCGGGAGTTATTGGCCATGAAGTGGGCTTTTGAAGAGTGGAGACATTGGCTGGAGGGAGTCAAACATCAGGTGTTGGTCCTCACGGACCATAAGAATCTGGTTTATCTGGAATCAGCCAAGCGACTTAATCCTAGACAGGCCAGGTGGGCCTTGTTTTTCACACGTTTTAATTTTGTGGTTTCCTTTCTTCCTGGCACTAAGAATGTTTAGGCGGATGCCCTCTCGAGGAGTTTCCTTGCGGACTCTCCTGAGTTATCTGATCCTGCTGTTATTTTGAAAGAGGGTGTAGTTCTTTCCGCCATCTCGCCCAATTTGAGACTGGCTCTGGAAGGGTGTGAGGAGGATAAACCCAAGCGCTGCCCTATTGGGAAATTGTTTGTCCCAGACCGGTGGAAAAAGAGTGTGATGTCTGAGATTCATTGTTCCGCGTTGGCCGGTCATCACGGAATTTTTGGTACCAGAGACTTGGTTAGTCGGTCCTTTTGGTGGCCTACTTTGTCTCGTGACGTCAGGGAATTTGTGCAGTCCTGCGGGACTTGCTCTCGCTCCAAGCCTTGCTCTCGCTCTAGTGGTTTGTTGATGCCATTGCCTGTGCCCAAGAGACCATGGACCCATATCTCTATGAATTTTATTTCTGACCTCCCTGTTTCTCAGAGAATGACCGTTATCTGGGTGATTTGTGATAGGTTTTCCAAAATGATACATCTTGTGCCATTACCTAAGTTGCCTTCCTCCTCCGAATTGGTGCCTTTGTTCCTTCAGCACGTAGTTCGGTTACACGGCATTCCTGAGAACATTGTGTCTACAGAGGAGTCCAGTTTGTTTCCAGATTTTGGGGGACTTTTTGTTCTAAACTTGGTGTTCAATTGTCTTTCTCCTCGGCTTTTCATCCTCAGACCAATGGACAAACTGAGAGAACAAACCAGACATTGGAGACTTATCTGAGATGCTTTGTGTCTGCTGATCAAGATGACTGGGTCTCTTTTTTGCCTTTGGCTGAGTTTGCTCTTAATTAGAGTTGAGCGATACTTTCCGATATTCAAAAGTATCGGAATCGGAATGGTATCGCCGATACCCAAAAAATATCGGTGATACCCGATACCGATACCGGAAATCCAATGTAAGTCTATGGGAACAAAATATCGGAATTAAAAAAACCCCATTCTTGCCTTGTTGGTTAATTGTACATGAAGGAAAACAACAAAGAGTAATGTAGAATGTATTGGGGAAGGTTGAGGAGACATTAAAGGCATAAATGTTTAACCCAATCAAATGGAATAGCATAAATATTTTTTTTTTAAAAGATGTTCGGATTGACGAAGAAATTGACAATGTTGTTAACGTTTTTTCTATTTTGGCAAATATGTATATTTCACAACTTCCATGCTCTTCACCTTTTTAACTTTTGACACACTTTCTCCTTCGTAATCTTCAGCAGCATCATCTTTTTCATCAAATTATTCTTCATCTTCACCTTCTTTATCTTCTTCTTAAACTTCTTGCTATTCATCTTTTTGTTAACATTACTCATATTCTTCTTATTAAACTATTATTCTTCTTCATATTGTACTTCATCTTCTTCATCATATTCTTATTTGTGACAGAGATTCCTGTACTTGTAATCTGTCAAAGTATAAATTTTTCATCCTTCCGTTCTTGCTGTCACAAAAGATTTAAATTACAACAGTATTTGTCCGTGTTCAGTTTAGCCTGCAGCAGCAGGCATTTTCCAGGGGCACCACGAGGAGGAACGGACTCACCCCCATACACTGCTTAGTCTTCTTCTGCTTATAATTTAGAGCATATATTTTGCTCTTCATTTTGGTCTTATACTTCATGTTCTTCTGCTTTTTGATCTTCTGCTTATTGTTCTTCAGTCTCTTGTTCTGTATCTTGTAGTTTGTCTTAACATTCTTATTAACATTAGTCCTGTTGGGTAATCTTTTATTTCTTCTTTGTGATGGTGTTTAGGCTGGTTGGCTTGATGCTCGTCGTCCTTGTGGTCGTCATCTTCTTCGGGGTGGTCATCAGGGTCGTCGTCTTCATTGTTGGAGATCCAGAGTGATTACCCAAAAAAACATTTAAAAAATCTTCAATTTTAAATGTAGCAGAAGGTACAAGAGCCAATGCAAGTAACGAGGACCAGCTGACTGTGCTGGAACCCGGAGGGGCAGCAGAAGGAAAAGAGCCAATGGCACAACCGAGGACCAGCTGACGTTACTGGGACACGGTTACTAAGCAGGAGGTACCTGTGCTGCAAAGCACTACCAAGGACCAGCAGACGTTGCTGGAACTCGGATACCGAGATGGAGGCACCTAGGCCAAAGGCACTGTGGAGAACCAGCTAACGGTACTGGAACTCGGACGGGTACCATAAGGCACCCATGAAAATGTAAGTTGACAGGCCGCAAGCCGTCTGCAGTTACCAAATCACACAGTCCTAGAGTGGGTGCTTGTCCTATTTTCACAACGGAAAGAGCCTTTATTTACATATCCCACAGCACACATAGGAATCACCTAAACTGCAGGCACCATAGAGTCGGATAACCGGAATGCAACATGACAGGACAACTTATTGGAGGCTAATTTACGTTGACACTGCCAGGAAACAGCTGTGGTGCTGTAAACAGGGTGGGCATGAGTCAGTACCCGTGCCAATTACTGACGAGCAACAACTGGCGGTGTTGGAGCCCAGGGATGAGAGGAGGACAGGGTGGAGGCAGCATGACTTTTTGTCGTACACACAGCAGGGGAACAGCTGCCATTACTCAACCCCAGTAACACAGGAGCAAGTGTTGACTGTGCTAACAGCACTTACAGGCAACAACTGGCGGTGTTGGAGCCCAGGGTCCAATGCATCGACTTCAATTGCTTCCACCTCCTCTCAGTAACACAGCACTGTTGATCAACCATTTGTCTCTTCACCGCCTGCCAAATTGCCCAGTCAGTCAGTGAGTTCTGTACAGGAGCCAGCTGAGTCTCTGCTTCTGTTCTCAGAATCTGTTGGTTTGCAAACAGGGGCACAGCCAAGCAGCATTCTGGAATGTGAAGAAGAGGGAGTATGCAGTGATGCGCAACAGCTGTGTCTCTCTGAATCTGAAGAGGCGGGTGAGACAGTGCCGATGGTCAGCACACCGCAGAACGCATCTGATGATGATGAGACTCAGGTGCCAGTTTCTGTTGAGCATGGTGGTGGCCAGACCACCCAACAGCAGCAGGTGTTGTAAGAGGTTAGTGGAGATGATGAGGTCCAAGACCCAACATGGCGTGAGGAACAGGAAGGTGGTGGCAGCAGCTCTGAGGAAGCGATTGCCCCAACGGTACAAACAGGAGGGAGAGTTAGGCTGCGTACTCTGTTGCCTGTAGCCTCCATTTTGGCACCTGTTCGGATTTCTCTTCCAAAAGTCTAAACGGACGCTCCCAGGACTTGCACTGTGTGGTCCTTTTTTCACACACTTGCAGATGATATTTGCTATGTCAAATGCAAGCTGTGTAATCAAAAAGTAAAAAGAGGTAAAGTGTCAGTAACCTCAATACCACAAATATGTCTAAAATTGTGCGTAGAAAACACGTAGTTGAGTTACAAAGACACACTGAAGATGTACAGTCTATCGAGAATCACAGCACAAGTTTAACTGCATATGTCATGGTTAAATTTGAAATTTTTATTGCACACTTGATGTGAAAAAAGAAAATAGCTATGAGACGACTGACTGACGTTTTGGGCAACACAGTGGCCTTTATCAAATAGTCGTTGGAAGAGATAGAAAAATTTACAGTCAATGACAATGGATAATATATACAATATATACATAGGGTGAAGAATATATATACATAGGAATTAGGCAACATGTTAAACATTTGGGTGATACTGTAGAACACGGAGAATTATCCCTCTAGGGTATGCGGGTGGATAATGTAGTTTTTTGTTGATTTTTGTGAGTGTGTAGAAAACAGGGGTGATGGGGTATTGAATATTAAGGAATGTCATAGTCTTACAGTCTATGGTGATCAATTAAAGATGTTTTGTCAGGATACGATCAATTTTTTGACAGATGTAAAATGTAGGGTCACAATTGAGTTGTCTGTAGGTTAGGTTAACTGACAGTTGTCTATGAATTTCGGCAATAGATTGGGTCTTATTCATAATAACGATAGCACACCCCTTATCTGCTTGTTTAATAATAATGTTGGGGTTATCTTTCCGAGATTTTATGGCTTGTTTATCTGTGGGTGTCAGGTTGTGGCGTATCGGGTGTAGGCCCAATCTCGGCAAACCATCCACGACCACAGGCTCTGAATGCTGGCATTGCAAAACTCCTGTCCCTTGAAATGCTGTCATTCAGGCTGGTGGAGACTGACAGTTTACGGAACTTAATGGCATTGGCAGTCCCACAATACAATGTGCCAAGCTGATTTTATTTCAGCAGGCAAGCCGTCCCTGGTCTGCAAAACCATGTTGTTGAGGTTAAAATTAAACATGCGCTACTAAACTCCGTCAGTAGCAATGTCCACCTGACCAACGCTGCGTGGACCAGTACCCATGGCCAGGGACGATACCTTTCCCTTACTGCCCATTGGGTCAATGTTGTGGAGCCGGGTACAGATCTTGCGAGTGGCGCTGTACGTGTTCAGGCAACTACAAGGATTGCGGGAATCAAGTCTGTACACATTGACTCCTCCTTCTCCAGTTCCTCAGAAACATCGTTGCAGGAGCCGTCACGGTCTACCTCCACATGGACCCGTGAACGCTTAATAAGAATCTTTAGTTATATAGCGCCAACAGATTACGCAGCGCTTTACAGTTTAACAGTTTCCGAACACAAGTCATAAGTAACAACGTTACCAATACAATAATGAAAGCAATATAATCAGCACACGCTCGTGAGAGCTTACAATTTACAAATATGTGGGGGAGATACAAAGTACAGGTGTTTATATACAATGGTGTATTTAGAATGATGGCCCAGCCATTTTGAGGGAGTGAGGGATGGATGGAGATAGTGAATGGGCTACACACACACACTTACACATAGAATGACTTTGATTAGTGAAGGTGATAGGCCGCTATTATTATTATAGATTTTTATAGCGCCATTTATTCCATGGCGCTTTACATGTGAAGAGGGGCAAGTATAGACAAGTACAGTAAACATGAGCAATACAAGGCACACACAAGTACAGAAGGAGAGAGGACCCTGCCCGCAAGGGCTCAGAGTCTACAGGGATGGGTGAGGATACACTAGGAGAGGGAAGACCTTGAAGAAATGTGTTTTGAGTGAGCGCCCAATAACATGCAAATTGTGGATAGTTCTAATTTCTTGGGGTACAGCATTCCACAGTATTGGCGCAGCACGGGAGAAGTCTTGGATTCGGGAGAGATGTTCTTTAGGTGTAGGCGGCAATAGCGGGCAACAGATTGTATATGGGAGGTGAAGGAGAGATTGGTGTCAAACATAACACCCAGACAGCGAGCCTGTTGACCGATATGAGCACAGACGTGGCCAAACGTCAACAGGCCGTCCTGAAATTAATTTCCATGGGGAATCAAAGCCACACAGCGCTGGAGCTCTGGAATGCCATAAAGCAAGAGAGCGACATGTGTATTTTGCCAGCGAATCTCCAGCCAGGCTTGGTAGTGTGTGACAATGGCCGAAATCTGGTGGCAGGTCTGGGCCTAGGCAACGTCACTCACATACCATGTCTGGCACATGTGCTAAACTTTGTCGTCCACAGTTTTTTGAGGGACTATCTGGATCTTGATTCACTGCTGCACAAGGTCCGCCTACAGTGCGCTAACTTGCGACGTTCCACCATGGCCAGATCGCGCATTGCAGCTCTGCAACGCAGATTTTGCCTTCCTGAACATCGCATCATATGTGACGTACCCACCAGGTGGAATTCCACGTTACATATGTTGGAGCGGTTGTGTGAGCAGCAGCCAGCAGTAATGGAGTATCAGCTGCATCAGTCGCAATCAACTCGCAATTTGCGCCGTTCACTTCACCACTACTGAGTGGGCCTCTACTATAATAATCTTATTTATATAGCGCCAACAGATTCCGCAGCGCTGTACAGTTTAACAGTTTCATAACAAGTCATAAGTGACAACGTTAACAATACAATAATTAAAGCAATATAAGCCGCCCCTGCTCGTGAGACCTTACAATCTACAATGAGGAGGGGGAGCTCCAAAGTACAGTTGTTTATATACAATGGTGTATTTACAATGATGGTCCAGCCATTTTCAGGGAGTGAGGGATGGATGGAGATAGTGAATGGGCTACACACACACACAGTTACACATAGAATGACTTTGATTAGTGAATGTGATAGGCCGCTCTGAACAAATGTGTTTTGAGTGTGGAAGTAGGGCTGTTAATGGGGATGTTGAAGTCTCCAAGGATAAGGGTTGGTACTTCTGAGGACATGAAAGTGCGGCAGCCAGGCAGAGAAGTGGTCAAGGAACTGTGTGGGCGAGCCTGGGGTCCGATATATTACCGCTACTCTGAGGGAGAGGGGACGAAAGAGCCTGATGGTGTGGACCTAATAATTTGCAAAATCTTAATCTAAAATTTACATGTTACATATTTACATCTAGTATAAAACATTTAACCATTAAGCCTACTTACAGAACAAGGAAGTGTAAAAAAACTTGTGCTTAAAAAAAAAAGTGAAAATAAAATGTGAGAAGGGCAGTGTAACAAATAATTTAGGAAAAAGATAAACTAACATCAAGTGCTGTGTGCTGTGTAAGAGCCAGACACATTAACATGAAATCAGTCTGGAATAGCGGTGATTTTCTCCCCATAACCCGAGTAACATTCTGGGGAGAGGGGTGTAGAGTCAACGATCAGCAACTAGCTACGGTAGATCAAATACCTGAAAAAAAAAAAAAAGTTATTTAACATTCATAACATACATTTTATTTTATAAAAAACCAAAAAAAAATTATTTAACATTCATAACATACATTGTATTTAACCAAAAAAATAACAAATTTATTTAACATTCCTAAGATAATTTTTTTTTAAAACATAAAAACTATAATACACAGCAGGATCTTTAGTAAAAACCAGACTTACCACTGTAACCTCTTAATCCTTGCAAGCTTCAACACAACGTTGACAAGGTACACAGCAGGGGTGGTCGGTCTCCTAGACAACGAGCAAACTCCTTCATGTTGAGAGAGGCCACCATCTCCTTAGCTTTCAGGTACTTTTCTGTGGGAATGAGCTTGTCTCCAACCAGCCAGGAATATCCATTGAATGCCACACCATGGTTTGGTATTAGCACCCAGCCAGTACCAAAAGTGAAGCCAACCACAGTTCCCATTTCTCATGAACTTTATTTGATATACTGGCTGGCCAAACATTAGTTTCTCACAAAGGAGCTGAAGACCCTGAGTGGCAGTAGGTGCAAGTCTCTCCAGCATGACCTGTTTGTTAGATATTTGCCGTCTACACACCTAAAGAACATCTCTAGAATCCGCCCTTTTCTCACCATGGAAACAACAAAAACCCTCCTGTAGCATTGATCCACTCCCGCCTGGACTACTGCAATGCTCTATTACTTGGCCTCCCCATTACTCGACTATCCCCTCTCCAGTCCATCCTTAATGCAGCAGCCAGGGTCATCCATCTGGCTAATCGGTACTCGGACGCGTCCGCTCTTCGCCAGTCCTTACACTGGCTGCCATTCATTATAGGATCCAATTCAAAGTACTGGTTCTCACCCACAAAGCTCTCCACAGTGCAGCACCCCCCTACATCTCCTCCCTCATTTCTATCTATCGGCCTAACCGACTGCTGCGCTCTGCAAATGACTTTCGACTAACCTCTGCAGTAATCCGTACCTCCCACTCCCGACTACAAGACTTCTCCCGCGCTGCGCAAATCCTCTTGAATGCTCTACCACAAGAAATTAGGACTATCCACAATTTGCCTGGTTTCAGGCGCTCCCTCAAAACACATTTGTTCAGAGTGGCCTATGACATTCAATAACCAAAGTCGTTCTATGTTTAAGTGTGTATGTGGAGCCCATTCACTATCTCCATCCATGCCTCACTCCCTCAAGATGGCTGGACCATCATTGGAAATGCACCATTATATATACACACCTGTACTTTGTATCTCCCCCACCTCATTGTAGATTGTAAGCTCTCACGAGCGGGTCGGCTTATTTTACTTTAATTATTGTATTGTTAACGTTGTTACCTATGACTTGTGTTTTGAAACTGTTAAAGTGTAAAGCGCTGCGGAATATGTTGGTGCTATATAAATAAAGATTATTATTATTATTATATCAGAGGGAGAAGAGGATTGGGCCTTGACAAGGTGCCCGATTGCATCTTAAGTGTTATTGAATGTTGGAGCCAGTCCACCGTATAAAAGCAGCCATACAGTGTCCGGGTACCTGCTTGGATTTCGATCAAAATGAA
This sequence comes from Oophaga sylvatica, assembly GCA_033576555.1. Taxonomy (NCBI): domain Eukaryota; kingdom Metazoa; phylum Chordata; class Amphibia; order Anura; family Dendrobatidae; genus Oophaga; species Oophaga sylvatica. The sequence goes on from JARQOD010004973.1 coordinate 21,637, forward strand.
GACTACTTTGATGTACATGTACACCAATTAGAGAAAAATGACAAGGATGAGGCAGTAAGACACGCTCAGCAGAGTACAAGCAGCATTGCTTGAAGAAGTAACTTGAGCGTGATCAAAATTGAATAAATTAAAATCTCAGACTACAGTGAACACAACTCTTAGCTGTGAAAGGGCTTTTTGTGTCCTTCTACAGTGTTTTCAACCAATGTATTGGATACGGATGGAAGCACGTCACACTATAATTTCAATTGAATTGAGCAGCAAGAATTACACTAAAGAAAAAAAAAAAAAAGAGTGTGAGAGTGACATGTGCAGATGCCTACATACAGCGTTGTATGCCGAGCAAACTGCAGCGCGTCACCTGCACTCACACACACACCTTGCAGACCTGTGAAAAAAACACTGCAAGGCAAAAGGAAGATGTACACAGCGGTTGGTAAAGTAGCCTGCCTAAAGCACAGTACACAAAATCGCAATCTCTAACTGTCCCTCAGAGTCAGCAGAGCAGCGTTCTGTCCCAAACAGAATTAACAGCACAGTGACGCTAAAATGGCGGCTTTATCCGGCAACAATACCTTCCTTGTGTCACGGTTAGGGTAGCGTGTGTCTATTATATGAGTGTCTGTAAAATGTAACGTTACGCAGACTTATTCTGCCCTTGGGACGCAAAAAATAAGACAGCTGTAATCATTTACTGTATAAAACTCCACCTATGCGCAACAAAACAAGCACGTTCCCTCTTACGGTTCCTGCGCTGACATGTGAGTAGGGAGTTTGGAGACGTTCCTGAATTTATCCCAGGTATCCAAGCATATCAGGCCGATAGGAGAGCATTAAAACCACCCACGGTGGTGACTTAAATATGGTGAATCTAAACAGTGAAGAACTGTAGGTCGATGCGAATGAATGTGCGATCACATGACACACGTTTATAATAACCCTTGCTAGACACGAGTAACTTTGTAGACATTTTGACACACCTGAACCCAGATGGCAGTGAATATTCATTCTATTCGGCGCCACATGACTCTTGGTCCAGAATAGATTATATATTGCTAGCACACAAGCTATTAAGGGGAGTGGAAGAGGCAGATGTGCACAACGTAGCTAAATATGACCACGCGCCCGTATCAGTGACCCTGCAGATATGGTGCAGATGGGGCCAAACCAAACTTGGCGCTTCCCGACCTATTTGTTAATGGATGAGAAGTTTCGACATCACGTGAAGCAATGGTGTTTTTAATATGTAAGGGATAATGGAGATACTAGGGATAGGCCGGAACTTTTATGGGCAGCAGGGAAGGGAGTAATGCGCGGGAAACTAATAGGTTATCAGACAACGCTAAAAAAGAAGATCGCGACAAACTACTCGCAGGCTAGCAGGATATTACGCGATAGGTACACGGCAAACAAGACAAGTTCATCAACACAGGTTAAAAATAGATGTAAGCAGGCTAAGGCTGACTTACACGTATGGGTATATCGACGAGAGACAAGCAGTAATAACAATTATAGAGCCGATGTATATCGTTATGGTAGCAAATGAGGGAGACTATTATCACGACTAGCGAAAGGAAATCACATTCGTCATCAACATATTACAGCGTTAACGAATAAACATGGGATCATGAACACAGACCCTCGAACCATAAACACCATTCTACAAGAATACTACTCAGACTTATATAAGGTGGAACATACGGATAGTGCGGAGGGTAACACCTTTGTAGATGGAATACGGTTACCATCCATCACAAACTATCAGCTTCTCCTTTTAAAAAAACAAATTGAGGTGACGGAAGTGACAGCGGCGATAAGTTACTTTAAATACGGGAAAGCTCCAGGACCTGACGGGTTTACAGCCAAATTATTTAAATTATTGAGTGAGGATATCCCGTCCACATTGGTACGCACCTTCAATCATATATTGGAGACAGGAGGGTTGCCCAGCCATTCAAACATGTCACACATGAAGTTGCTACTAAAACCAAACAAACATTCACATCTGCCTGGATCCTATCGTACATTCTCACTCATTGACCATTATATCAAGATTTTGTCCAGGATCATGGCAGATCTTTTGAGTAGCATTGGTCCTACGCTGATAGGGCGATCACAAGTGGCCTTTGTTTGCTACTTTGTTGGCTACTATCAGTCTCACTATGCATAACACATGTGTGCAGTGGGCAGTATTACCTTTGCCTTCGGTGGAGTAGGAAAACCCCTCTCCTATCGAAGTGTTAGTTGGGGAGATGGAAGATTTGACACCGGGACCTGAATTGTAATACTTAAATGTGACAGGTGACAAATTTGTTAAGGCGCAACTCCGCGGCCCCTACGTTGAGTCTAGCCCGTGAAAATTTACTGGTTGTCAATGGGGAACCCAACACCCGGGGCAGCTACAGTATTTCAACAATTAGAGCTGAACCAAGATTTGCTGTATCAGGTTTATAAAATACATGTTGAAATTTTTTAACAATTGCTGCTACCGCAGTCATATCGGAGGTTGGTAATGGACTTAGCGCATGCGCATGTACTAGGGTGACATTTGTGCCAAAAGAAAACCCTACACAGAATTATACAACGGTTTTACTGGCAGGGGGTCTATCAAGAAGTTAAACGGTATTGTAACTCTTGTCGCATGCGCCAGGTACACAGTCCTCAGCCTCATTTAGTGAGTCCCTTGGTGCCATTAAAAATTTTAGAGGTCCAGTTTGAGAGAATACCCATGGATCTGGTGTAGCCGGTTAATAAATCAGCAAGGGGTCATCAACAGGGGCAATAAAAGGGGCACTGTGTGGGTCACCAGTTTTGAGCACACCCGAGTTCAAAAGAGAATTCATTGTCCAGACTGATGCGTCAGAGGTAGGTATGGGTGCCGTGTTGTCTCAGGACTGGAGCTTAACGGGAGGAGCATCCCATTAGTTTCCTGAGTCGAAAACTTACTCCATCAAAAAACAGAGACAGCATTGTAGAGAGAGAGTGCCTGGCGATAAAGTGGGCACTGGAGTCGTTGCGCTACTATTTGTTGGGGATAACATTTTGTTTTGTAAATGATCATTCCCCTGTGACTGGCAGTGTTGTAGCCCAGGGAGTAGAGTTCAGGTGGTAGAAAGATGAACATAACAGGAGACTTGGAAAACGTTGGCAAACAGTTATTTAATCTGAAAACGGACAGGCAAATTCAGGTGAGATCCATGCCTTGTTCATTTTCAGAAAAATAAGCCGGTCTACATTGTCTGAGGATAGTCGCATGCGACGGTCTGTTAGTACACCACCTGCAGCACTAAAGACGCGCTCAGATAATACACTGGCAGCAGGGCAAGCCAGCACCTCCAAGGCATACCACACATCAAATACAAATATAACAGTAATAATAATATTATTAATAAAAAATGAAATTGCACACACAGTACACAGACACAGCTCATATGTGTGTATAAGAGAGAGTGTTTCTGTGTGTAGTTCATGCCTCTAGCCTAGAAGATCAGTCTTGCTAAAATCTTTAACACTGACCCCTGTTCTGTTCTTAAAATGGTGGATGCTGAACTGCTTCTCAGCCCCCTCATACACAATCATTATGTGGCACTGCTGGGCTCAGTCAGAGGCATCAGATTGAACTAGGCTGTCCTGAGTCATTCTCAATAGAACATTTTGTTCAGCAGTTCATCTAGTTCATTTAGTTCAGAGGTCACATGATGCATTTCCTATCAGCTCCTCACAGGATAGGGTGGAGAAAAACTGAACTAAATGAACTAAATGAACTAATCTTTTGAACTAATCTTTTCAGTGAACTAGTTCATGGTGAACTAATCAACAAAATTAACTAGATTTCCCATCACTATGGTGTACACCTTGGTGGCGCTGTCACAAAACTTCGCCACATTTGTAACATACAGCTCTTGCCCTGTGCAGAGGCGCTGCTTGTGCTCCCTCTTGTTGCAGAGGTGTCTACAATGCCTCGACGCACAGAGCTGCTTTGTAAAGCAGTAGCAGCAGCAGCGCTCTCGGCTGGAATGGAGAACATTATGGATTTCAACAGTGTGTCTTGGTCCTCCAGCATTTTACGGTCCCGGTTCAACGGTGTGATGAGGCTTTGTAAGTTGTCCCGGTAACGAGGGTCTAGGAGGGTGTACACCCAATAATCTGACGTGGTGAGAATGTGGCCGATGCGGCGGTCGTTTCTCAGGCACTGCAGCATGAAATCAACCATGTGCTGCAGACTCACAACTGGCCAACAAACGCTGTCCTCTGGAAGAGCGTCACACTAATAGATTTTTGTAAATTTAAAATAGAATAAAGCAGCAGCAATTTTTGAAAAATTACAAGGATGAGCCAGTGACAGACACTCAGCAGAGTACACGCGCGGGGTGAAGTAGTGGAGCGGATCTACATCCTAAAAAAAATAAAGCTAGACTAAGTGAACACTGAAACACAAGTGTTCACTTGTGTGAAGCCTTTTTGTGGATTCTATTATGTTTGCAAGCAATGTATTGTATTTGATGGAAGAGCGTCACACTAATAGATTTTTGTAAATTAAATAGAAGAAAGCAGCAGAAATTTTTGAAAAATTACAAAGATGAGCCAGTGACAGACACTCAGCAGAGTACATGCGCGTGTGGTTGAAGTAAGTGGAGCGGGATCTACACTCCTACAAAAAAATTAAAGCTCAGACTAGAGTGAACACTGAAACACAAGTGTTCACTTGCTGTGAAAGGCCTTTTTGTGGACTTCTATTATGTTTGCAAGCAATGTATTGTATTTTGATGGAAGAGCGTCACACTAATAGATTTTTGTAAATTTAAATAGAAGAAAGCAGCAGAATTTTTGAAAAATTACAAAGATGAGCCAGTGACAGACACTCAGCAGAGTACACGCTGCGGTGGTTGAAGTAAGTGGAGCGGGATCTACACTCCTACAAAAAAAATTAAAGCTCAACTAGAGTGAACACTGAAACACAAGTGTTCACTTGCTGTGAAAGGCCTTTTTGTGGACTTCTATTATGTTTGCAAGCAATGTATTGTATTTTGATGGAAGAGCGTCACACTAATTAGATTTTTGTAAATTTAAAATAGAAGCAGCAGAAATTTTAAAAAATTACAAGGATGAGCCAGTGACAGACGCTCAGCAGAGTACACGCTGCGGTGGTTGAAGTAAGTGGAGCGGGATCTACACTCCTACAAAAAAAATAAAGCTCAGACTAGAGTGAACACTGAAACACAAGTGTTCACTTGCTGTGAAAGGCCTTTTTGTGGACTTCTATTATGTTTGCAAGCAATGTATTGTATTTTGATGGAAGAGCGTCACACTAATAGATTTTTGTAATTTTAAATAGAAGAAAGCAGCAGCAATTTTTGAAAAATTACAAGGATGAGCCAGTGACAGACACTCAGCAGAGTACACGCTGCTGTGGTTGAAGTAAGTGGAGCGGGATCTACACTCCTACAAAAAAATTAAAGCTCAGACTAGAGTGAACACTGAAACACAAGTGTTCACTTGCTGTGAAAGGCCTTTTTGTGGACTTCTATTATGTTTGCAAGCAATGTATTGTATTTTGATGGAAGAGCATCACACTAATAGATTTTTGTAAATTTTAAAATAGAAGAAAGCAGCAGCAATTTTTGAAAAATTACAAGGATGAGCCAGTGACAGACGCTCAGCAGAGTACACGCAGCATTAGTTGAAGTAACTGGAGCGTGATCTGCACTCAAAAAAAAAAAAAAAAAAATCACACACTGCAGTGAACACTGAAACACAACTGTTCACTTGCTGTGAAAGGCTCCTTTGTGGACTTCTATAGTGTTTGCAACCAAGGTATTGTATACGGATGGAAGCACGTCACACTATTATTTCAGTTACATGGAGCAGCAAGAATTACACTGAAGAAAAAAAAAAGAGTCTGTGAGTGACACGTGCAGATGCCTACAGACAGCGTTGCATACAGAGCAAACTGCAGCGTCACCTGCACTCACACACACCTTGCAGAGCTGTTAAAACAACACTGCAGGCAAAAGGAAGCTTTACACAGCCGGTGGTAAACTAGCCTGCCTAAAGCACAGTACACTAAATCGCAATCTCTAACTGTCCCTCAGAGTCAGCAGAGCAGCGTTCTTTCCCTAACTGAGTTCACAGCACAGTGACGCTAAAATGGCGGCGGCGCCTTTTATACTGCATTCTGACATCGTTTCAGCATCCAATCACAGCCATGCCATTAGTTAACATGACCGCAGCAGTACAGGATGTGCCCACACTTCTTAGGATTCCTCATTGGCTGACTATAATCACATTGCCTCTCAAAGAATTATGGGAACTTCCGATTCCGGTATACGATATATGAAAAATATCGGAACTAAGTATCGGAATTCCGATACAGCTAATATCGGCCGATACCCGATACTTGCGGTATCGGAATGCTCAACACTACTCTTAATAATAGGGCTAGCTCTGCCACTTTGATGTCTCCATTTTTCTGCAATTTTGGGTTTCAACCTCGATTTTTTTCGGGACAGACGGAGGCTTCTGTCTGTCCGGGTGTTGACTCTGTTGTGGAGCATATGCAGCAGATTTGGGACCAGGTAGTGGAGAGGTTGTCCCTCTCTCAGGAGAGGGCCCAGCGGTTTGCCAACCGGCATAGGACTGATGGTCCTCGGTTTGAAGTGGGGGACTTTGGCTGGTTGTCCTCAAGAAATATCCCTATGAGAGTTGCATCTCCTAAGTTCAAGCCTAGGTTCATTGGACCTTATAAGATCATGGAGATTCTTAATCCTGTTTCCTTTCGTTTACTTCTTCCAGGGACATTTAAGATCCATAACGTGTTCCACAAGTTTTTATTGAAGAGGTTTGTCGAGCCAGTGGTTCCTATGGCTACGCCTCCTGACCCTGTTTTGGTTGAGGGCAATCTGGAGTATGTGGTTGAGAAAATATTGGATTCTCGTTTTTCTAGACGGAAACTCCAGTATTTGGTTAAGTGGAGAGGTTATGGTCAGGAGGACAATTCTTGGGTGTTTGCTTCGGACATCCATGCTAGAAGACTGATCCGTGCGTATCACAGAGCTCATCCTGACTGACCTGGTTGCACAAATGAGGGTTCGGTGACCCCTCTTCAAGGGGGGGGTACTGTTGTGAATGTGTTAGAAATGAATTCTGAGCAGAAGCTCCCTCTGGTGGTTGCAGACAGTGCTGAACCATTCAATGAGGATTGGCAATCAGGAATTACAGACTGGCTGGATATAAGGGAGGTTCCCTCCCATCATGGTTGCCGGTGATCAATTGTTCTTGTCTCAACGTTGTTTCCTGGTTCTCTTGGAAGCTTGCTGAGTCTTGCCTCTTCTTCTGCTCTCAGATAAGATATTTTCTGTTTTTTGTTTTTGTGCTTTCCATTTGCATATTTCTCTGCATTTCTGTGAGGTTAGCCAGGTTTCCCCCCCCGGGGGGCTTGGGCTCCTCTCAGTTCCTCTGGAGCCACTGTTATTTGTTCATTTGCCTTTTCCAGTTTTTTCAGTGGCTGCGGCTTTGTTTTGTTACACCAGAGAACTAATTTAGGTGGTAGAGGTCGTGTGATCTCAGGTGTTTTTGCAATAAGTAGCGTTGGCTTTTTTTAGGGTTTTTTCTGGATTGCAGTAAGTATCCTTCCTATCCTTTTCTGTCTAGGCAGATTGGGCCCCAACGTTTGCTCATACTATTTTCTGTCTGTGTCTGTATTTCCTCTTGTCTAACCGCCATTACATGTTTGGGGGCTTCCTAGGTTCTTGGGGATCTGCTCCGGGGCAGATAGCTTTCCTCTTTCTATCTTTAGGTGTAGTTATCCTCTCAGGCTGTGACGAGGCGTCTAGGACCAACGTAGGTACGCTCCACGGCTGCCTTTAGTTGTGGTGGTTATTCAGGGTACTGCAATCCAGTAGATTCCAACCTCTCTGGTGTATTGCCGTTTTTGCCTGCTCTCCTCAGCTACCAAATCATAACAGGGAGGGGCCTGTCTCCTTTCATATCAGTGCCCCCGCAAAGTCATCACGAGGGTCCAATCGTGGGTTGTCATCATGAGCGACAACCTCTGGGTCTGCCAGCTACGTATGCCTGCTTAGCCCATGCCATTAGCATGGTCTCTATATATTTATTATTTTGAGATTTTTTAAAAAAAATTTTACAAGTGTTTTTTACTTTTTTACTTAGTCCCTCAATGGGACTTTCACTTTTTGCAGTCTCATTGCAGTTATAAAACATTGCAATGCTTTATAAACTGTCAGTGCTGCACTGACAGAAGCTTGTTAGACCATGCTCTGCGCATGAACTAACAAGCTTACAAGCACTGGTGACTATGGAAACCCATGACGACATTGGGTCACTATGGCAACGATTGGTTCTTCACGATAATGTCGCTGGGTCATCGACCTCTCTCTTTGGTTGCCTTTTAAATGCTTCGATCAATATCAGGGGGTTAAACTGCCGGGAGCAGTGTGGACACCTCTCCTGGCAGTGAGAGATGGGTGTCAGATGTCAGATTCGCTGAACACAGAGCCTGTATGCGCAAAATAGCCAGGAAGTCCTTCCCAACTTGGCCATATGGATATGTCTAAGGTCGTCAAGTGGTTAATATACAGCTCTGTGAAATCTTGTTAGGCAGGTATGAAATAAATGCTGCAAAATAATAATATTTAAAAAAATCAAAGTGTCACTAGTTTATTTTTATATATGTAAATAGCTTCTGAATAGAGGAAGAGAAGAACTCTAGTGCTATCAATTGATGAAGGCATCCTAAAAGTCAATATCAACCCTTTAACAATCCTTGTCCCATAACTTAGGGTAAGAAACCAAACCAGAATCTTCATTTGCAGGCATGTTTCATGGTGTTTTACCCCTTATCAGTGTAAAGCAGGCGATCTAGTTTAGTTTCTTTTTTAATCAATTAACAAAATGCACAGTGAGTGAATAAAACAGAAATGTAAATCAAATCAATTTTTGGAGTGACCTCTCTTTGCCTTTAAAAAAACCTCAAATTATCAATTTTTGGAGGAACACTTGTATAATGTTTTTGAAGGAACTCAGCAAGGAGGTTGTTCCAAAGATCTTGGAGAAACTAACCACAGATCTTCTGTGGATGTAGGCTTGTACAAAAATGTAAGTTTCATCATGTAACCTCACACAGACTCAATGGTGTTCAGATCAGGTGTTGTAGCGATCATATCATCATATCCAAGACTCTTTGCTTTTCTATACACTGATGATAGTTCTTAATAACGTTGTTTCTATGTTTGTTGTTGTCCTGTAACAGAATAAATTTGGAGCCAATCAGACCCTTCACTGATGGTATTGCATGATTAAAAAAATAAATAAATCAACACTTCTATATTTGAAAGCATTTTTTCCTTTGCAATACTTTTTTTCACACCTGCCTAAAACTTCTGACCAGAGCTGAATACTGTCCACTTAGGTCCAAAGCTGTCTTTGCGTAAATGAAGAAGGGTACATCCAAAAACAGACCCGTTCCTCTTCTTCATGTCCTATATTATATCTCCAAATACTGATGGGACAGTTGGAGCATACAGGATCTTTAGATAGTTCACAACGTTCCAGCAGTATAGTTTATATAGAAAGAGCCTATAAGGAGGATTAGGTCAAAAGACAGTTGTTACCAATATCATGTTTCAAAAAATGGACAGCCACAGAAGTCAGGGCTTTTCCTTGCAAATGTTGTTTGGGTACACAATTCATTGTAGAAATGTGTTGCTGTGTCTTATTCTTGAGTTCCTGTGTGGTTTGACTTCCATGTGCCGGTTTGCTTAATGGACGATGTCTGCATGTTTTCTTCATTCTTACTGGCTTGTTCTAATATAATTGTGGTAAAAACTTTTTTTTCTACTTATTATGTACTGCTATACACTAATTAATTCAAATAGTACCACATCATTATTGTTTGTCTTCCTTGTATTAGCATAGGGGTTTACACCTAATACATGATTGACATTGCATTGGAATAGGACCTTACTTGTATTCCATAACTGAGGTCGTGATCCTTTTGTCTTTTGACATTTTAATTGTTTATACATTTTTGCTTTTTGGTTTTTGTAGTGTTTTGGACAAAAAAAATATAATTTTCTTTTATAAAAGTAGATGCGTGCCTACTTATGTGTGTAGCTTTTCCATTTATTGTAATCAATTTTATCTAGTATGCATTTGTTTTTTCTGTTTTCTAGAGAGGTGTGCGGGATAAATAGGACTGACAGCAACTGCTTTCCCACTGCTCTTTCAAATAGAGATGCCGAGCATGACAGCATGTATTTCTAAGCATCTGTCACGCTCTGGTCAGGAGAGCAGACAGCCACTCCAAGCATTGCGATGCGATCATCGTCCGTGTTATATGGCCGTCTGATTTGTTATGTGAAAATCGGGAGGACTCTATGCGCTTTAAATGGTCATCGGGCCCCATATCTGCTTTCTCTAACTTATATACGGTATGGGCTTAAAAGCAGACCATAACATTCATCAGTTGTCAGTCAACCAGGGTATACTGAGCTCACATATCTTATACTTTTGTATGCTTTTGTATGCTAATACTGGACTGACAATTCAAGGTTTAAATGATAATTGTTAAAGTCAGCTTTACAAATTACCTATCTATAACTGCTTGTGAATGTGAGTTCTCTAGAGGTGCCAATAAGCCACCTTGTCTTGGTCATTAGACTGAGGACCCCATACACATTAGACTAAAGTCGGCCACGCCTGCCAACAGGGCCAGTTTTAGACAAAGTAGGGCCCTGGGTAAAAAGTTTAAAGTGGGGCCCCAAATGCTCACGTATTGCACCATTACACAAACATTACACAAACATTTCTGTTGTATTTACAAGCGCTATGTTCAGGCGGGTAAGCAAGAGAGATCGACAATATTGAGGTCATTCGACGCTTATTTCCCAGCCTCTGTAGGTGCACATGAGTCGCACTTAGTACCAGGGCAATGGGGTACTCGGAGCCGAGCCCATGGAAATCTATGGGAGTTGTCACTGGTAGCGGTGGCTCGGTCCGTGGCCCTGGGCGCTCATCCAATGGGGAAATATTTACAGGGGATTATTAGGATAGTTCGTGACGCCACCTGTGGTTTCTGGTAATTTGTACCAGCGCTGCTGTAAGGGTCTTCACAGGGGATGTTATGGGGCAGCTTGGTAGTAAGTCTCCCACAGGTGAGACGTGTCCCTGGAAGTCTATGGTGGTGATGAAGCAGGGTGTAGTAAGAATTCAGTCACACACAAGGTAGTTCCTTTTCATACCTTTTACTGATGATGGTTCAAGCTGATCCCGGGGAGCTGGTCGGGGTGAAGAGTGCACTTTCCAGTAACAGCTGAGCAGGTTAGAGGCCTCCTTAACTTCCAATGTGTAGGTGAGTCCAACTTGCCTGAAGCGAAGTTAACTCTGAATCTCCAGCTTTCTCAATAGCTGTACTGCCCGGCCAACGTTGTGGTGGAAACTTCTAAGTGGTGAAAACTAAGTCTATATTTGCTGATCAGGCTAGACCCGTTATCCCTGTCTCCGGTTACTATTGACACTTAGGGCTGCTCTCTGCGACCTGTAGTCCAGATGCCTCGGTTTTCTTGTACTATGCTTGAAACAGTAGCAACGCTTCGGACCCGGTGTCCAGGCAATTTAGTGCAGGCAATCCAATACCTGTAGCACTTCTCTATCTTCTCCACTGTGCCCTTCGCCCTGCTTCCCGCTTTTAACATAAGCACTTGTGGCAGTTGTGGAATAATGTCAGCTTCATCCAGAGCTCGCTGCACAGCTCTCAGTTTCCTCCAAAGTCCACACAGGACCGAGACTGAATGGCTGCTCTGTCCTTGAGACAGAAGCTAACAGGCTGAACTCCACTGAACACTAAGCTCCACTCAGACTGATCTTATCTCAGACAGATAACTATCCAGGGGATGACTCACTCCTGAGCCTCCGGAGCTAAACTAACTGACAGACTGACTACCACGTGTCACTCCCCCTTATATATCAGATGGGTGTGTCTGAAGGTGTGAGTGACAGTGAATGCATATCAAGCGTTGCTGTTACCTTCTAGTGCACTCTCCTGGACTTTTATGTGTGCCTGCGTAGCTGGGCTACACATCCCCCCTTGGTAAAACACAGCACTCCCGGGCTGTAAAAGACAAAAAGAAACATTTTGTTTTGCAATAACATAACATTTCAAACTCATCCCATCCGGGAGGTACGACTTCTTTAACGTTACTATTTGTACAAGGAAGAATATACAAAAGTATCAAAACATTTTTTAAATATTCACAGTATAGGCAGTATTCTTGTGGAGGACCCGCACCAAAAACCTCCCACGTGGGTCCTGGGTGGGCTGCAGGACTTTATTGCAGACCTCACTCTGGGCCCACCATACGGGTTTTTCTTCTGAGGTAGTTAGCAATGGTTTCATGTAAAACCAAGATAATGCACCGAAGCGCAACTATTTACAAAGATCAGTTCTTGGGCTGGCTCAGTCCACAGCCTCGCAGTCCATTTATGACAAAAGACACAATATACATTTCAAGTAGTCATGCTGTGCAAAATTTGTATAAACTATGTAAACATTTTTCACATATTAATGAAAGACCATAAAGTGCAACATCTTCATCACACATTTTCACTTTTTAAATAACCATTAAACTCGTATAACCTAGTGTAATCTTGAACCCAGCCGGGTATTCTACTTTATGCAGGATATGTAAACATTACATACTTTTTAGTGCAATTCTGCAAACTTTCTTCAAACTTTATACATTCTTGTATGCGGTAAACCCCTGTCTGGGTCCTACCGGTCTTCACTTTTTAATACTTTCAATTACGTCTTCCACCCCGGGGGCTGGAACAACGCGATGCTCTCTAGAGCGCATTACAAACAGGTCATGACCTGCTATCAAGGTCTGGGTCGCTACAGTCCTTGTGCGAACCGCTAGGGGCACGCCGGGTGCTTCCTCTTTGTGGGACGCGATTGCGTCGCTGTTTGCGTAGCAGGGGGCGATTCAGCTGTAACCGCAGTTTGCGATGCAGAGGGAGGCTTGGCTGCAGAGGTGTATGCAGGAGGCGATGCCTTTTGCAACTTAAATTGCGATGGGCCTGCAGGGGGCGATGCTGGGGCACGGCCTGGTGCAGTGGGAGCTCTGAACTGGGACGCTCCGGTACCGGCGTCGGGGATGGGGTCACTCACGATGGAGACGTTCAGGGCATACCACCCCTTCAGACCCCAGTGGCGGGTGTAACTAACTATGTCCCCATTAATCAGGTCCCTCCCAGGATGACCGATGGGCAAGTGGGACTCTACGTCCCGGCGGCTGACAAAGACCCCGGGATAGAGACCTGGCTCGCGGATGAAGCCCCAGCCCTTGCGGAGCTGAAACTCGGCGACGCACCCCTGCCGCCGCGGTTCCCGTCGGGTACCTTTATCCTGACGGATGGCCTCCTTCTCAGCGAAGAACCTTTCATGCCACTCCTGGCGGTCTCGCTGCTTTTTCCTCTCTTCTTCCTGCTGATGGCGTCGCTGCTCTTCTTCACGACACTGCATCTCTCTTTCCCACTGGACCGCATAGGTGACGTCATCAATACGCTCCATCTCGTCCCAGTCGACTTCCGGCAACGATGGACAGGAACCCTCCGGTGTCCCCGCCGGGGAACGGTAATCCGCTGCGGCCTCCTGGCCGGGCTGGCACTCCGGTCTGGGCAATACCTCCTCAGCCTCCTTCTCCTCCACCTCCGCATCGGTGGGATCAGGTACAGCACTCTCGGTGGTAACCTCCGGTCGTCCCTCAGCCTTCTCCAGCAGCGATTTCAGGAATTCAGGAGACGGCGCTTGGCTTGTAGGAGAGAACATGGCGTCCCACAGCAGCCGCTGTGTTTGGGCGCGCCAATGCCTCTCCGTCTCCTGCAGTTCAGCACGACTCTGGAGCTTCTTTTTCAGCTCCTCATTCTCCCTCCGCAGCTCCATCATGGCGGGGTCGATGTTCCTATCTGGGGACAGCTCCGGCACAGGTAGGAAATCATCCGGTCCTCGGCTCAGATCCTCCTGTCCTTCCGCCATCTCATCCCATGCAAGAGTGTAGGTTCCATCAGGAACTGTCTGGTCTCTTCCGTGGAGGCGGGATTTGCGTCTCCTCCTCTTCGATAGAGGATGAAGAGGAGGCGGATCTCTTTAGCAGTGGGGGAGGACCGCACATTGTAGTAACATTTGGAGAGGGCGGCCATATCTTTCGCGCCTCAGGGGGGTACACGCCCACGAATGCACGCCCACCTTCTTCACCAGCGCTTCAGGGCGCCAACTTGACGGTAAAATGGCGGTATTTGGCGCCAAAAGCAGCAAACAGTCTTTTTCATGAAATAAACAGTTCAATAGGCACACAGGACTCACAATTGCAAGTTTCGATATCCTGTTCGTGACGCCAAGTTGTTGCGACCACGCACCACAATTGTGGATACCAGGGCTATGGGGTACTCGGAGCCGAGCCCATGGAAATCTATGGGAGTTGTCACTGGTAGCGGTGGCTCGGTCCGTGGCCCTGGCGGTCGTGCAATGGGGAAATATTTACAGGGGATTATTAGGATAGTTCGTGACGCCACCTGTGGTTTCTGGTAATTTGTACCAGCGCTGCTGTAAGGGTCTTCACAGGGGATGTTATGGGGCAGCTTGGTAGTAAGTCTCCCACAGGTGAGACGTGTCCCTGGAAGTCTATGGTGGTGATGAAGCAGGGTGTAGTAAGAATTCAGTCACACACAAGGTAGTTCCTTTTCATACCTTTTACTGATGATGGTTCAAGCAGATCCCGGGGAGCTGGTCGGGGTGAAGAGTGCACTTTCCAGTAACAGCTGAGCAGGTTAGAGGCCTCCTTAACTTCCAATGTGTAGGTGAGTCCAACTTGCCTGAAGCGAAGTTAACTCTGAATCTCCAGCTTTCTCAATAGCTGTACTGCCCGGCCAACATTGTGGTGGAAACTTCTAAGTGGTGAAAACTAAGTCTATATTTGCTGATCAGGCTAGACCCGTTATCCCTGTCTCCGGTTACGTATTGACACTTAGGGCTGCTCTCTGCGACCTGTAGTCCAGATGCCTCGGTTTTCTTGTTACTATGCTTGAAACAGTAGCAACGCTTCGGACCCCGGTGTCCGCAATTTAGTGCAGGCAATCCAATACCTGTAGCACTTCTCTATCTTCTCCACTGTGCCCTTCGCCCTGCTTCCCGCTTTTAACATAAGCACTTGTGGCAGTTGTGGAATAATGTCAGCTTCATCCAGAGCTCGCTGCACAGCTCTCAGTTTCCTCCAAAGTCCACACAGGACCGAGACTGAATGGCTGCTCTGTCCTTGAGACAGAAGCTAACAGGCTGAACTCCACTGAACACTAAGCTCCACTCAGACTGATCTTATCTCAGACAGATAACTATCCAGGGGATGACTCACTCCTGAGCCTCCCGGAGCTAAACTAACTGACAGACTGACTACCACGTGTCACTCCCCCTTATATATCAGATGGGTGTGTCTGAAGGTGTGAGTGACAGTGAATGCATATCAAGCGTTGCTGTTACCTTCTAGTGCACTCTCCTGGACTTTTATGTGTGCCTGCGTAGCTGGGCTACACACACACATTTAGTAATTGGCAGCGCTTTGGATGCAGCACATGTCTGCTGCATCCAAAACGCTGACGGCTTTTGAACGCAAGTGAATCCTCTGTGTTCATCGAACCGTGCAGATTCACTGCGTCCAATACATTGTATTGGATGCAGTGAAGGAGATACACGTCGCATGTCCTTTATAGGTGAGCCACGGGCATCTGTGCACGCATAGTGGGCATGGGATTTCTTGACATCCCATCCACTATGCTGTAACATCTGGACGCTGCACAAGTACCCAGCGTCCAACCTGCAGCGTTTACTGACTGTGTGCACCTACACTTACTCCAGCTGAGGAAGAATCATTGGTGCAGGTAGTCCTCGATACAGTATAATGCAGCCCCACACACACAGTATAATGCAGCCCCCCACACACAGTATAATGCAGCCCGCCCACAGTATAGTACAGCACCCCACACACAGTATAATGCAGCCCCCTACACATAGTATAATTCAACCCCCCCACAAACACACACACAGTATAGTGCAGCACTTCCCACACAGTATAATGCAGCACCCTCACATAAACAGTGTAATGCAGCCTCCACACACAGTATAGTCCCCCCACACACACAGTATAGTGCAGCCCTCCCACATACACAGTATAGTGCAGCCCTCTCACATACACAGTATAGTGCAGCCCCCTACACACAGTCTAATGCAGCCCCCACTGTATAGTGCAGTCCCCCCACATACAGTATTGTGCAGCAGACACACACTCAAACTATATAATGCACACACACACTCACATACTATATTGCATATACACACACACACTATAATGCCTACACACACACTACTTACTCCACTCCTCGTTCCCACTGCTCTGGCTTCTGCAGATCATCTCATCAGCTCCACTGCTGGCACACGCTGCTGAGTCAAAGGCAGAAGGAGAGTGATTTGAGAGGGAGTATCACATGATGCGCTCTTCTCCATCACTCCTTTCAACTGTATTGGCATCTATGATGCAATAAGTTAAATGCGTGATGTGGGGGGTGGCACAGAACCAGGCCCCTCTTTCTCAGGGGCCCCATAGTAGCTGGCTGGGGGCCCCTGGACGAGCCGAGGCCCTAGGTGGCTGCCTGGTCTGCCTGCCCTGACGCCAGCCCTGCTCGCCAATATTGGTGATGTGAGACGACAATCCAATGTTTATTTGAACTTTTTGACTGATCAAGGATCGGGCACAATGCATTTCCAACAGTTCCATTTATAGGGGACATGGATGACACTTGGAATAAATTGCTGACATCTTAATGATCAACTATCTAATGTATATGAGGTAGGATTTAGGCGCAGGTCAGCAATATGAACATGTGTTCTATATGAAGAAGCTCTTATTTTATTTTTTCTTGTTGTATTTCTATGACCTGCATATAGAGATGAGCAAACAGATTCGCACTATTCTAGGGTACTCCGCGGCAGATAGACCAGGGCAATGCAAACTTCCATGGTTGGCACTCAAATTATAAAATTCTGTGTGCCTCTTGTGAATACTAGGCCTCTGTTACAATGCTTCACATGATGTCATGACTTTGCCGAGTCAAGTAATCACAAGAGGTGCTCATGATGTCTGTTTTCAAGTGCTGGCCTAGGAAGTTCGTGCTTCCCCTGTCCACGGAGTGCTGAAGTGGATGTGTAGCCCAGCTATGCAGGCACACATAATATCCAGGAGAGTGCACAGGAAGGTAATCGCAACGCTTGATATTCATTCAGTCACTCACACTTTCAGACACATCCATCTGAGATATAAGGGGGAGTGACACGTGGCAAGGGGAGTAGTGTTCTGTTGGACTTCAGTCTGTTAGCTTCTGTCTAAGGACAGAGCAGCCATTCAGTTCAGTCCAGTCTGGACTAGGAGGAAACTGAGAGCTATGCAGCGAGCTCTGGAGGAAGGCTGACATTTCCACAACCGCCACAAGTGCTTATGTTAAGAGCAGGAAGCAGGGCGAAGGGCATAGTGGAGAAGACAGAGAGAAGTGCTTCAGGTATTGGATTGCCTGCACTAAATAGCCGGACACCGGGTCCGAAGCATTGCTAGTACTTCACGTCTAGTGATAGAAAACCGGAGGCATCTGGACTACAGGTCGCAGAGTGCAGCCCAAAGCGTCAATACGTAACCGGAGTCAGGGAGAACGGGGACTTTGAGTCAAGCGCAGACAAAAGTAAGGACTTAGTTCTCACCACTTAGAAGGCTCCACCACAATGTTGGCCGGGCATTACAGCTATTGAGAAAGCTGGAGAGTTCAGAGTTAACTTCGCTTCAGGCAAGTTGGACTCACATACATTTTGAAGTAAAGGAGGCCTCTAACCTGCTCAGCGGTTACCTGAATGTGCACTCTCTCACCCCGACCAGCTCCCGGGACCTGCTTGAACCATCTGCCAGTAAAGGTATGGAAAGAAGCTGCATTGTGTGTGACTGAATTATTACCTACACCCTGCTTCATCACCATAGACTTCCAGGGACCAGTCTCACCTGTGGGAGACCTACCACCCAGCTGCCCCCATAACATCCCCTGTGAAGATCATTATAGCAGCGCTGGTCCAATTAACCAGATACCACAGGTGGCGTCACGAACTACCTATCCTAATAATCCCCTGTAAATATCCCCCATCGCTTGACTGCCAGGGCCACGGACCGAGTCCCGCTGCCAGTGACAACTTCCATAGAAATCATTGGGCTTGGTTCCGAGTACCCCATAGCCCTGGTAACCACACCAACGTGGTGCGAGTCATGGACCCTGGACATGGGTAGTGTGATTTTTTTCACTCCTCTCTACCTAAACAGCACTGGTAAACATTAAGACCTCCATGCCCACAAGTAACACATTTCCATAAACTGTCTTTAATATTTACAATGTTTGATATTTTTGTGTTGATTTAGAACATTTTTTAAAATAATCTCATTACTTGTGTAATGTATTTCACTACAGGCAAGGGAAAGTAATGATTGAAATGTTTCCGAAAAAACAAAAAAACACCTTTTCAATCATGTCTGTTTCATTTTGGAGCTATCTTTTATAGATTTTCTCTAGAGGGCTTTGCATCCATTTCAGGCTTCTATAAAAGAGGTTTTGTTATCACAATTTAAAAGCAATGGCCTTGTACAACCATCAATAAGAAATGGGGCCCTGATTCCTGCATCCAATTCAGAAGGCCTTCATGTTCAGTTGTAATGTAAATCCGTAGCTCAGGTAATCATTTGAAGACTACTTCTCTTGTGTTTACTAAACAGCTGCTTTTCCTCTTCTCCTTGTTCTACTATTTTACTGTTAATTGTCTGCACTTCCACTGGAGGAGGGAAACACCTTTGTAATTGGTTAAAATTGACTCTCTCTGCCACAAACACTAACAAAAAAGCTTTAAGAAAGTATCAACATTTTTAAGGAAATGGTCTAATTGTCCACTGTTACCGATCAATCCACAGAGGATCCAGTTCAAGTTGAATTACCTGAAAGTAGAAGCTCTATGCAAATTCTTAAATTTTGCAACTCGATTTGCAGCTATTGCAAAAGAAAAAAAATGTCTGGCTGCCATCTTCATGAACCATAAGGAGCCAACAAAAGTTAAAAAAAAGACTAGCCCGGGTCTCACATAGCGATACACCAGCGATCCTGACGATCAGGATCGCTGGTGTATCGCTACATGATCGCTGCTGAGCTGCCACACAGGCAGCTCAGGGCAGCGATCAGCACAGGGACACTGCGGGTAACATCGCTTAGTTACCCGCAGTGTACCTTGGATACCAGCGCCCTGATGCAGGGAGCTGGTAACCAAGGTACACAGCGGGTTTCCAGGCACAGCCCCGCGCCTGGCAACCCGCTGTGTACCTTGGTTACCAGCGGATCGCTGGTCTCCCACCTGTCACACGCAGCGATGCGTGCCTGTCAGCGGGAGACCAGCGATCAAAAAAATGTCCTGACATTTCTGACACGACCAGCGATTCACAGCAGGGGCCTGATCGCTGGTACGTGTCAGAAATAGCGAGATCGCTGCTGAGATCGCTGTTTAGCAGCGATCTCGGTAGCGATCTCGCTATGTGAGACGGGCCCTTAATACATCACCACTCACCTCTCCAGCCGCCCAGCTGCTTGCTGCCTGACATCTAGTTCTCAAGGCCTCTTCTTTCAGTTATTGCATGCCTCATCTTCCTCTTCTTCACTACAGACCATGACTTCTGGCTGAAACCAGGCCTCTGGAGTTACTGCACATCTTAGCCGGTGTCACACTTACGACTGCAATGCGAGACACTTGTGCGAGTCTCTCGCCTCAATACCCGGCACTGCCGCCAGCATTCGGACCGGAGCATTCAGCTGCATAGAAATACATGCAGCTGCACACTCCGGTCCTGAGTGCCGGCGGCAGTGTCGGGTATTGAGACGAGAGACTCTCACGAGTTTCTCGCATTGCAGTTGCAAGTGCGACACCGGCCTAAAGGTCATAATGTCATGATATCACAACATCGCCACAAACAAGCAGTGACCTGGTTCCTACCAAAAGTCCTATGCAATAGCGAAAATGGAAAGATGAGGCATGTGACGGCTGAACGTAAAGATCTTGAGGACCGAATAGCAAGCTGAGGGGAAGTCAAAGAGGTGAGCGGTGAGTGTAAGGGAATTCTTCTAATTTTTACACCTTACTTTTATTATGCTGTGGGGTTGGTAGAGACCCAAAAGCATAATAAGGAACGTTCCATCAATAAAAAGGAACATTCAATAACTTCCCTGTGAATCATATTTCCTGGGAAAATCCACACAAACTAACAAATTTGAATATCAAATGACACTCGTATCACCTGTGATAACAATCCAGTGGGGCAGATTTATCAAAATTGTAAAAATAAAAGTCAATGAATTGCCTTTAACAACCAATCAAAAAGCAGCATTTATTTAAAAAAGTCTAAAGAAAAATACAAAATTTAGTTGCTATAGGCATAGCCTGGATTCATATGAACAACTTATTGATCCAAATGAAGAAGTGAATACAAAAAACTGAGGATTCTTTTCCTTATATGATTACATGTGTCTTCATCAAAACTGCACTTACATTTTTTTGTTCAATACCAATAAAATGAGACATACTTAACACTCTAACCTGTGTGTATCCAACACTGACCGCTCCTGTGGTCCACGTGTCACAGTAAGTGATGATGTTCTGTTTTGTTCACCTGACCGCTAAGGCTTGAAACAAAACATGATCATATGTGCCTCTGATGATGTCTCCTAAACTCTGAAGCCATCAGAAGCATTAGTAATCAGGTGACTAAAGAATGAGACACAGATCACCGATTCTCAATGACCACTGGAGTGGCCATTGTTGGATCCACAGGGATTAGAGCAGGCAAGTACTGTATGTCATACATAGGCTGCTTAAGAAATGGTAGTGGGAATCCAGACTTACACAAATTTGAATAAATTTCCACTATTGTGTTTACCTTCTTACTTTGGCCTTTTCCATACTACAGTCATGGCCAAAAGTTTTGAGAATGACACAAATATTAATTTTTACAAAGTCTACTGCTTCACTTTTTCTAATGGCAATTTGCATACACTCCAGAATGTTATAAAGAGTGATCAGCTTAACAGCAATTACTTGCAAAGTCAATATTTGGCTATAAAATGAACTTTATCCCCCAAAACACATTTCAACATCATTGCAGCCCTGCCTTAACCCCTTCACCCCCAAGGGTGGTTTGCACGTTAATGACCGGGCCAATTTTTACAATTCTGACCACTGTCTCTTTATGAGGTTATAACTCTGGAACGCTTCAACGGATATTCGCGATTCTGAGAATGTTTTCTCGTGACATATTGTACTTCACGTTAGTGGTAAAATTTCTTCCATATACCTTGCGTTTATTTTTGAAAAAAACGCAAATATGGCAAAATTTTTAAAATTTTGCAATTTTCAAACTTTGAATTTTTATTCCCTTAAAACAGAGAAATATGTCGCACAAAATAGTTAAGAAATAACATTTCTAACATGTCTGCTTTACATCAGCACAATTTTGGAAACAAAATTTTTATTTGTTAGGAAGTTATAAGGGTTAAAATTGACCAGCGATTTCTCATTTTTACAACAAAATTTACAAAGCCATTTTTTTTAGGGACCATCTCACATTTGAAGTCACTTTGAGGGATCTATATGGTAGAAAATGCCCAAAAGTGACACCATTCTAAAAACTGCACCCCTCAAGGTACTCAAAACCACAATCAAGAAGATTATTAACCCTTCAGGTGCTTCACAGGAGCTGAAGCAATGTGAAAGGAAAAAATGAACATTTTACTTTTTAGTCACAAAAATGATCTATTACAAACATTTTTTTTATTTTCACAAGGGAAAAAGGAGAAAATGGACTGATAAAGTTGTTGTGCCATTTCTCCTGAGTACGCCAATACCCTATATGTGGGGGAAAACCACTGTTTGGGTGCACGGAAGGGCTTAGAATGGAAGGAGCGCCGTTTGACTTTCCCAAACTAAAATTGGTGGGAATTGAGATTGAACGCCATGTCGCGTTTGGAGAGCCACTGATGTGCCTAAACAGTGGAAACCCCCCACATGTGACCCCATTTTGGAAACTAGACCCCCTAAGGAACTTATCTAGATGTGTGGTGAGCACTTTGAACCCCCAAGTGCTTCACGCAAGTTTATAATGTAGAGCCGTGAAGAAAAAAAATCATATTTTTTCCACAAGCATGATGTTTTAGTCCCCAATTTGCTATTTTCCCAAGGGTAAGAGGAGAAATTGGACCACAAAAGTTGTTGCCCAACTTGTCCTGAGTACGCTGATACCCAATATGTGGGGGGGAACCACTGTTTGGGCGCACGCAGGGCTCGAAATGGAATGAGCGCCATTTGACTTTTCCAAACCAAAATTGGCTGGAATTGAGAAAGGACGCCATGTTGTGTTTGGAGAGCCACTGATGTGCCTAAACAGTGGAAACCCCCAACATGTGACCCCATTTTGGAAACTAGACCCCCTAAGGAACTTATCTAGATGTGTGATGAGCACTTTGAACCCCCAAATGCTTCACGCAAGTTTATAATGTAGAGCCGTGAAGAAAAAAAATCATATTTTTTCCACAACCATGATGTTTTAGTTCCCAATTTGTTATTTTCCCAAGGGTAAGAGGAGAAATTGGACCACAAAAGTTGTTGTCCAACTTGTCCTGAGTATGCTGATACCCCATATGTGGGGGGGAACCACTGTTTGGGCGCACGGCAGGGCTCGAAATGGAAGGAGCGCCATTTGACTTTTCCAAACCAAAATTGGCTGGAATTGAGAAAGGACGCCATGTTGCGTTTGGAGAGCCACTGATGTGCCTAAACAGTGGAAACCCCCCACATGTGACCCCATTTTGGAAACTAGACCCCTAAGGAACTTATCTAGATGTGTGATGAGCACTTTGAACCCCCAAATGCTTCACGCAAGTTTATAATGTAGAGCCGTGAAGAAAAAAAATCATATTTTTTCCACAACCATGATGTTTTAGTCCCAATTTGTTATTTTCCCAAGGGTAAGAGGAGAAATTGGATGACAAAAGTTGTTGTCCAACTTGTCCTGAGTACGCTGATACCCCATATGTGGGGGGAACCACTGTTTGGGCGCACGGCAGGGCTCGAAATGGAAGGAGCGCCATTTGACTTTTCCAAACCAAAATTGGCTGGAATTGAGAAAGGACGCCATGTTGCGTTTGGAGAGCCACTGATGTGCCTAAACAGTGGAAACCCCCCATATGTGACCCAATTTTGGAAACTAGACCCCCTAAGGAACTTATCTAGATGTGTGGTGAGCACTTTGAACCCCAAATACTTCACGCAAGTTTATAATGTAGAGCCGTGAAGAAAAAAATACATATTTTTTCCACAACCATGATGTTTTAGTCCCCAATTTGTTATTTTCCCAAGGGTAAGAGGAGAAATTGGACCACAAAAGTTGTTGTCCAACTTGTCCTGAGTACGCTGATACCCCATATGTGGGGGGGAACCACTGTTTGGGCGCACGGCAGGGCTCGAAATGGAAGGGGCGCCATTTGACTTTTCCAAACCAAAATTGGCTGGAATTGAGAAATGACGCCATGTTGCGTTTGGAGAGCCACTGATGTGCCTAAACAGTGGAAACCCCCCACATGTGACCCTATTTTGGAAACTAGACCCCCTAAGGAACTTATCTAGATGTGTGGTGAGCACTTTGAACCCCCAAATGCTTCACGCAAGTTTATAATGTAGAGCCGTGAAGAAAAAAAATCATATTTTTTCCACAACCATGATGTTTTAGTCCCCAATTTGTTATTTTCCCAAGGGTAAGAGGAGAAATTGGACCACAAAAGTTGTTGTCCAACTTGTCCTGAGTACGCTGATACCCCATATGTGGGGGGGAACCACTGTTTGGGCGCACGGCAGGGCTCGAAATGGAAGGAGCGCCATTTGACTTTTCCAAACCAAAATTGGCTGGAATTGAGAAAGGACGCCATGTTGCGTTTGGAGAGCCACTGATGTGCCTAAACAGTGGAAACCCACCACATTTGACCCCATTTTGGAAACTAGACCCCCTAAGGAACTTATCTAGATGTGTGATGAGCACTTTGAACCCCCAAATGCTTCACGCAAGTTTATAATGTAGAGCCGTGAAGAAAAAAAATCATATTTTTTCCACAACCATGATGTTTTAGTCCCCAATTTGTTATTTTCCCAAGGGTAAGAGGAGAAATTGGACCACAAAAGTTGTTGTCCAACTTGTCCTGAGTACGCTGATACCCCATATGTGGGGGGGACCACTGTTTGGGCGCACGGCAGGGCTCGAAATGGAAGGAGCGCCATTTGACTTTTCCAAACCAAAATTGGCTGGAATTGAGAAAGGACGCCATGTTGCGTTTGGAGAGCCACTGATGTGCCTAAACAGTGGAAACCCCCCACATGTGACCCCATTTTGGAAACTAGACCCGCTTAAGGAACTTATCTAGATGTGTGGTGAGCACTTTGAACCCCCAAATGCTTCACGCAAGTTTATAATGTAGAGCCGTGAAGAAAAAAAAACATATTTTTTCCACAACCATGATTTTTAGTCCCCAATTTGTTATTTTCCCAAGGGTAAGAGGAGAAATTGGACCACAAAAGTTGTTGTCCAACTTGTCCTGAGTACACTGATACCCCATATGTGGGGGGAAACCATTGTTTGGGCGCACGGCAGGACTCAACAGGGAAGGAGTGCCGTTTGACTATTCCAAACCAAAATTGGCTGGAATTGAGAACGGACGCCATGTCGCGTTTGTGGAGCCCCTGATGTGCCTAAACAGTGGAAACCCCCACAAGTGACCCCATTTTGGAAACTAGACCCCCTAAGGAACTTATCTAGGTGTGTGGTGAGCATTTTGAACCCCCAAGTGTTTCACTAAAGTTTATAATGCCCTGGCGTGAATAAAAAAAAAAAAAAAAATTCCACAAATATGATGTTTTAGTCCCAATTTTTATTTTTCCCAAGGGTAACAGGAGAAATTGGACCACAAAAGTTGTTGTCCAATTTGTCCTGAGTACGCTGATACCCCATATGTTGGGGGGAACCACTGTTTGGGTGCATGGCAGGGCGCAGAAGGGAAGTAGTGACGTTTTGGAATGCAGACTTTGATGGAATGGTCTGCGGGCGTCATGTTCCGTTAGCAGAGCCACTGATGTGCCTAAACAGTGGAAACCCCACAAGTGACCCCATTTTGGAAACTAGACCCCCTAAGGAACTTATCTAGGTGTGTGGTGAGCATTTTAAACCCCCAAGTGTTTCACTAAAGTTTATAATGCCCTGGCGTGAATAAAAAAAAATAAAAAATTTCCACAAATATGATGTTTTAGTTACCAATTTTTTATTTTCCCAAGGGTAACAGGAGAACTTGGACCACAAAAGTTGTTGTCCAATTTGTCCTGAGTACGCTGATACCCCATATTTTGGGGGGAACCACTGTTTGGGCGCATGGCAGGGCGCAGAAGGGAAGCAGTGACGTTTTGGAATGCAGACTTTGATGGAATGGTCTGCGGGCGTCATGTTCCGTTAGCAGAGCCCTCATGTGCCTAAACAGTGGAAACCCCCACAAGTGACCCCATTTTGGAAACTAGACCCCTAATGAACTTATCTAGGTGTGTGGTGAGCATTTTGAACCTCCAAGTGTTTCACTAAAGTTTATAATGCCCTGGCGTGAATAAAAAAAAAAAAAAAAAATTCCACAAATATGATGTTTTAGTCCCCAATTTTTTATTTTCCCAAGGGTAACAGGAAAAATTGGACCACAAAAGTTGTTGTCCAATTTGTCCTGAGTACGCTGATACCCCATATGTTGGGGGGAACCACTGTTTGGGCGCATGGCAGGGCGCAGAAGGGAAGCAGTGACGTTTTGGAATGCAGACTGATGGAATGGTCTGCGGGCGTCATGTTCCGTTTGCAGAGCTCCTGATGTGCCTAAACAGTAAAAAAAAACCACAAGTGACATAATTTTGGAAAGTAGACTCCCAAGGAACTTTTCTAAATGTGCCCCCCTTCTGGAACTAATCTTTCCTGTAAAGTAAATTAGTAGTGCATTGAGGTGTGGTACAATTTGAAACAATCCTTCATACACAGGCCAGGTTTTTCGGGGCAGGTGTCGCATTGGTAAGTGGTGTCCTTGCGTATTCCCCTTTTGTAACACACTCGGCACCTTTTTTGCGGCTTACCTTTGCTTCCAGTTGGTGGGACCACCCCCGGGAAATGCTGACCTGGTATGATACGAGCACCTTCAGTTCCAGAAGTACTGGGGCCCGCTCTTTCCTGATCGCCAAACATCAGGGCCTTAACCACTACCTCCTGAAACTGAAGGTACGTCGTATCGCTGTTGCGTGCACATCGTGACAGCAGGAAAGCGTTGAGCATTGCCATTTGGACGATGTGCACGGACAGCTTCTTGTACCACACCTTGGCCTTTCTCAAAGCACTGTACGGTTGGAGGAGTTGATCAGAGAGATCAACACCCCCCATGTATTTATTGTACCCCAGTACACAGTCCGGTTTGCGGACCTGTGTAGAGGTACCCGTACAGTGCTGAGGGCGCTGCCATCACCATGTATGGTGGTCAAGAGAAGGACATCCATCTTGTCCTTGTACTTGACCACCAACAGGTGGTCGCTACATTGGGCTCTGCTCTCACCCTTTCTGAGCATCTGTCCAAGTAGCGTCTTCGGGAGGCCTCTCTGATTTTTGCGGACGGTACCGCAAGCTGCGGTACCTCGTGCAGAGAGGGATTTGTAGAGTGGGACGCTGGAATAAAAGTTATCGGTGTAAAGGTGATAACTAGAGTTGAGCGATACTTTCCGATATCCAAAAGTATCGGAATCGGAATGGTATCGCCGATACCATTAAAATATCGGCGATACCGATACCGATACCGGAAGTCCCATGTAAGTCTATGGGAACAAAATATCGCAACTAAAAAAACTCTTTTTTTCTTGAAACATAAATATACAAAATGAATAATATATATATAAAAACACTTCATTGTGACATAAATATACACTAAATAATTTAACCTTTACATAAAAAATATCCTCTTTAATTCCTTTTAAAACCCTTCTGTAAAAACCCCAAACCCCCCACATAAATGCCTTGGTGTACATGGGTTTAAACCCTGTTTTTCATGTCCTTTGCTATTGATTTCACAAAAATTACACGTCTTGTGTGCAAAATTTAAACCCCGTGGGGGTTAATTAAAGGTGTAAAATTCGTTGAAAAAAAAAAGGGGACTTTTTTGCTACAAATTTTACCCTTTTAAATTAAACCCCTAAGGGTGAAATTTTGCCACTTACACTCTGAAATTTGTTTGTGTAAATAGATATCAAACTACATGAAAAGACAGGGTTAAACCCTAGTACACCAAGTGTCATTTCATGTGGGTTCTGCATTTTCAAAAAACCCCGGCAATTGTTTGGAAAATTTTATTTGTAAAAGGGGTTATGAACTATAAATATAAATTATATATATATATGTGTCAAAATTTTTAATGACATGATATATATATATGAGGGGTAAAATTACTGAAAAAAAAAGCGTGGGTCCCCGCCCCCTTTTCGAACCAGACAAAGCCAGTGAGTGGGGGCAGATAATAATAGCCCCGAGAGGGACCCTTTTTTTTGGCCCCCCCCCGGCTACTTTAAAATTTCTCCAGACACCCAGAAAGGGCAAATCTCTAATTAGATTTGCCCTTTCTGGCATTGCCCCCTTTTTCCCATTGCCCTGAGCGGTTGGGGAATGGGGGTTAATAAGGGGTTAAAATGATTGCAAATTTAAAGGGGGACTTTAAACCAGGTTAATAATTGAACTGTCAATTAGCAATTCAATTATTTTAAACCTTTGTTTGAAAAAAAAATCAAACCACCAAAATTTAATAAAAAGAAGTTTAATGAAATAATCACAGTTTTTGACCATATTTTATTTACCTGTAAAAACCCTTTCTGTAATAAAAAATAAAAAATAAAGCAAAAATTTTACCAATCCGATGCACAGTCAGGTCCCCGGTGTAATCCCCTTTAGAAAGGGTTTAAAGTTTATGGGGACCAAGCTAATGCGCGCCCCACGTAAACCCCCCCCTGAATGGCTCCCCTCCTGGTGAAGGAGAGGAAGTGGAAAGCTTAAATTTATTGCTTTCCACTTTCATTCAGGTAGCAGGGACACCCTCATGACGTCAGAGGGAAATGTTACAAAAAAAGGGGTTCCCCTTTGGAAAAAAAAATGGGTGGGGCCCCCCTATTTTTGTTTAAACCCGCCAGTGAAGCAGGGCCCCCTGGGCCCGGATTTTCAGGGGGTTAAGGGCCAAGATCCTGGCCTTGCCCCCCTGATAATCCAGGCCACAGCGTTGCATATCTTGGCTGTTAACAAAAATAGGGGATCCCCTCGAAAAAAATTGGCGTGGGGCCCCCCCTATTTTTGTTAACCACCCAGATGAAGCAAAAGTGAGGCCGGGTTTTCAGGCTTTTAAGGGAGCCAGACCCATGGCCCTTGCCACCCTGAAATACCGGGCCCACAGCGTCTGCTTTCTTAGCTGATTAACAAAAATAGGGGCCCCCTCAAAAAAATTGGCTTTGGGGTCCCCCTTTTTTTGTTAACCACCCAGATGATGAGCCGCTGGGCCTTTTTTTTAGGTGGTAAGGTCCAATTCCATGGACTTGCAAGCCTGATAATACAGGCCACGCGTCTGTTAGCTTGGGGTTAAAAAAATAGGGATCCCTCGAAAAAAAAGGCGTGGGGTCCCCTTTTTTTGGTTAACCGCAAGTAAAATGCAGATGCTCGGCCGGTATTAAAAACTGTCAAGGCCCGGATGTTTGGCCCCCAAAAAGCCCGATAATCCGGAAGAGCCCCAATTTTGGGCATCAAAAAAAAATTTCCATTGTGGCCTTTACCCGGTCTTCCCAGGCCGTAGCGGTGGCAAGTGGGGTAATAAGGGGGTTAATGCACCGTTGATTGAGGTGCAATAAGACGGTTAATAATGGGAGGTGTATAGCACCCATCCCTTTTTTTCCCAAAATTTTTTTTAAAAGTGTAAAAAAAAGACACAGCAAGAAAAAAGTCTTTTAATGTTAAAAGAGCAACACGTTTTCATTTTTTTTATTTCTCTTCATTCCCGGACGCCATCGATCCCTGTAAAAAAAGAAAAAAAAAAACCAACAGTATACCACCCGTCCCACGCAGTCCATAAAGCAGCCCACGAGTCCGCTCTGTACATCGGAATGACAGGGAGAGCCCGACTCCCGGCGGGGGGCCACAGCTGCTTAACTTCCCCGGGGGGAGTCATCG
>JARQOD010004974.1:0-51059 GCA_033576555.1 Oophaga sylvatica
TTTTTTCTTGCTGTGTCTTTTTTTTATACATTTAAAAACTTTGGGATTAATAATGGATCGGTGTCTTATTGACACCTCTCCATTATTAACCGGGCTTATTGTCACCGTGCAATCAACGGTGACATTAACCCCTTATTACCCCACTTGCCACCGCTACAGGGCAGTGGGAAGAGCCGGTAAAGTGCCACAATTGGCACATCTTTTGATGCGCCAAATGTGGGGCTGCTGTAGCCTGGTATTATCAGGCTGTTGAGGGCCAAAATCCATGGGCCTTGACAGTCTTTTAATACCAGGCCGCAGCAGTCTGCATTTTACTTGGCTGGTTAACAAAAATAGGGGGACCCCTACGCCATTTTTTTTTTCGAGGGGATCCCCTATTTTTGTTAACCAGCCAAGCTAAGCAGACTGCTGTGGCCTGGTATTATCAGGCTGGCAAGGTCCATGGATATTGGCTCATTACCAGCCTGAAAAACCAGGCCTCAGCAGTCTGCTTCATCTGGCTGGTTAACAAAAATAGGGTGGACCCCACGCCAATTTTTTTTCGAGGGGATCCCCTATTTTTGTTAACCAGCAAAGATAAGCAGACTGCTGTGGCCTGGTATTATCAGGCTGGCAAGCAGGGTCGGACTGAGGCACCGGGACACCGGAGAAACCTACGGTGGGCCCCAGCTCCTGTGTGGTGGGCCCTGATTTGAAAGGATAGGTCGCGGGGCAGAGGGGGCGGTGGCCCCGGGGCCCGCGCTCTGAGGGGGCCCACCCGGAGCTACGATACAGTTACATTCTGCGGCAGAGCAGGGAGAATCGCTCTCCCTGCTCTGCCGCCCGGAAGCTATGGGGCCTGAACAGGCATTGGGGGGGCCCGGTGCCAGCAGTGGGCCCCCCACCCGTCATCGGAGGGTCAGCTGTATCGGCATCCAGCCGATAAAGCTGACCGCATAGAGAGAGAAGGAGCGAGCGCTCCTTCTCTCCCATAATCCCCCTCTCAGCGTATGACAGCGGGCGCAATAACATCACCTGCCGGCGCCCGCTGTCAGACACTGAGAGGGAGAACAGTGAGCAGCACAGGAGCCGGGAGGTGAGTATTTTTTTATTTTTTTTTTAATGGGGGTGCAGTCGAGTCCTGGCTGGAGAAGTCGTCATGTCGGTGTGGGCCAGATGGAAAAGACATGAAAAGTGAACAATTCCATTAGAAAGAACATCAGCGGTAAGTCATTATCTGTACCTGTGCTGTAATCTATATGTTCTGTAGGACTGGTATTATTTAACACAGACCATATGGCGGTAATATCAATATTGGTCTTTTTATATATAGATTATTTTGGCCAACAGCGCGGTCATTTGCTGAGGTTCTCTGACGATGGGCCCACTCAGAAGTTTTGCCCCCACTAAACCAAAACCCTAGCTACGCCTATGGCTCTCTCTCTAGTCTTTCTTTCTCGCTCTCTGTTCTTTCCTTCTCGCTCTCTGTTCTTTTTTCTCTCTGTTCTTTCTTTCCCTCTTTTCTTTCTTTCCTCTCTTTCTTTCTCTGTTTGTTCTTTCTCTCTCGCTGCTCTTTCTTTCTTTTCCTCAGTACCAGCCACTGTGCCCTCATTACCAGTCAGTGTGATCAGCAGTGCTAAATGGTTACGCTTGGGGCGAGGATATGGGTGTGATTAGCTGTGAAATGGGTGTTGTCGGGGCGTGGCCTAAAATTTTCAGCGGCGCGCAACACGCGCCGCAGCCTTTAATCCTCTTTCCTGTCTTCCAAATTTGGGAGGTATGCTGTATGACCTCCCTACAACTTCTGGCCATGCTCCTGATGAGCGCGACGGATGGTCTCGTGAGGGATCTCCTCCCACACCTGGACTAAAGCATCCACCAACTCCTGGACAGTCTGCGGTGCAACGTGGCATGGCCTAAAATTTTCTGCAGCATGCACAGCGTGCCACAGCCTTTGTCCCTCTTTCCCTTATTCAAAGGTTGGGAAGTATGATGTTGGGCCGCAAGAATATATTTTCTCTGGTGGGCCCAAGGTACTCCAGTCCGACGCTGCTGGCAAGGTCCATGTATGTTGGCTCCTTAACAGCCTTAAATACCATGCCTCAGCAGCAGGGGCGTACATATAAATCATGGGGCCCCATAGCAAAAGTCTGAATGTTCCCCACCCCCCAAAAAAAACCCCAGAGGCATTGTAAATGTAAAGTGCCAGCACAGTGAGGGAAGTTGAGTCGCACAGAGACAGGGGTTTTGGGGGTACTCGGCACCGATCACGTCGACTTCTATGGGGGATGTCACGAGTAGCACAGCTCGGTCCGTGACCTGGGCGATCACTGGAATGTGGGATATTTCCAGGGGGCGATAGAATGTTCGTGTAGTTTGTCGTGACGCCACCTGTAGTACCTGGTCAGGGTGTCCAGCGCTGCTGTGCAGGTCCTCTGGAAGGGATGGTGTAGTGCAGGTAGGTGATAAATCTTCTACAGGTAACACGCTATCCTTCCAGGGCAGATAGATGTGAGATAGAGCAATGGTGCAGAGTGATGTAGCAGAGTGGACTATGCGACGTAGTAAGAAAGCAGGAAACACTTCAAGTTAAACGTTGCATAATAAAATTTTTAATAATAACATTACAAAAGTGCAAATAGCATTACTGCCGAAGTTCGTTGAGACTTCTTAGGACTACCCCCACCGGGGTAACTTCACAGTGTCCTTTACTTGTGCTTGTGGAGGACCCGCTCCAAACCTCCAACTGTGGTCTTGGGTGGGCTGCAAGACTTTCCTTGAGCAGACCTCACTTTCGGCCACACCAAACGGATTTTTAGTTTCTGAGGTAGTTGAAAATAGTGCACAGTTAAGTTTTTTGTAAAACCAAGATGGAGCACCGAAGTGCCAACTATTTACAGAAAAGTTTGTGAGCCAGTACAGTTCATGGCTTCAAAGTTCAACATTTTGATTACATTGAAACACCATTACCCAACCTGGGTATATAAAGGCAACAATAAACTTGTTCTTCTGAACATTCACCCGTCCGGGTACATCAAACCATTACCCAACCTGGGTATATTAAGGCAACAATAAACTTCTTTTTATGAACATTCACCCGTCCGGGTACATCAATAATTTAACTATTTACATACAGAGACCCTGTCCGGGTTATTTAGACTTCTTTGGCTGGCCTCTTACAGGTACCACCTGGTACTCTTCTGGAGCTTGCCAAACATCCGTGACAGGAGGGTCCACCCAGACCTGATGACGTCGTGTGGCCTGTACAGTTGCGTCGTGACCCGCTATCTGGGTCTGTGTGGCCACCTCTTTTGTCTCCCTCCGGGTCTGGAACCCTATGTCCCGGACTGAACGAACCCCAGGGGGCCTAACAGGCGCCGGGTACGGGCCAGCTATCATTATCATGTCCATAGCTGGGGCTGCTGAGGAGACCACTGAGGGAGGCTGGGGAGATTTACGGCGTGGGGTGGGCACTTGTGCAGAGGCCTGGTTGGGGGAGGCTGAAGGCTCGGAGGGTCTGTCAGTTTCCTGACAATCTGGGGAGTAGGGGTCGCACCTGGTAACATTTAGGGCGTACCATCCATTGTAACCCCAATGTCCGGTGTAAGTCACCAAGTCTCCTGCCAACAGGTCCCTCCCCGGGTGTCCTTCTGGGAGGTGAGCCTCCACGTCCCGCCGGGTTACAAAGACTTCTAAATAAAGTCCAGGCTCCTGGATGAAGCCCCAACCACCTTTTAACTTAAAGTTCCGTACTGCACCCTTACGCCGCGGCTCCCTCAGCGTACTTTTATCCTTTCTCATACGTGCCTTCTCTGCCAGGTCCTTCTCCAGGTGACGTTGCCGAAGCTTTTGGGATTCTCGCTGCTCCCTTTGTCGCTCTGCTTCCCGCTCCCGACGTCTCCACTCTTCCTCCTGACGCCGGTTGTAATTCTCCTCCACCAGCAGCTCCATGTCTCCACCATCAAACGCCAGCTTACGATGTCCGGTTTGCGGCAGCTCTCCTGGCGCCCGCCAGTCCTGGCGGCGCTCACCTGTGGCGGAAGCAGCCGGCTCTGGAACAGATGACGGTCGGGGCTCCGGTACAGGCAGGTAGAGCTCTGGTGCCTGCGCGGCCTCCTCCATAAGGACGGGTGTCGCTTCTTCTGCCTCAGCGACGGGGGCAGACAGCGGGATCTGGGGTGCTGGTGCGGCGTTTTCTGCAGGAACGGGTGCCTCCACTGTGATACTGGCAACCGGTTCAGATTGCAAGGGCTGGGATGCCCGCACGGCCTCCTCTACTGGAACGGGTGCCTCAACTGAGATACTGTCAACCGGTTCAGATTGCAAGGGCTGGGATGCCCGCACGGCCTCCTGTACTGGAACGGGTGCCTCCACTGAGATACTGGCAACCGGTTCAGATTGCAAGGGCTGGGATGCCCGCACGGCCTCCTGTACTGGAACGGGTGCCTCCACTGAGATACTGGCAACCGGTTCAGATTGCAAGGGCTGGGATGCCCGCACGGCCTCCTCTACTGGAACGGGTGCCTCACCTTCCGGTACAGACACTTCAGGGGTAAGAGGGATTGGCGCCGCTCCAAGTGTAGTTTTAGGGCCCGCCAGCTCGCTTCCATCCTGGCGACCTACTCCCGGTGCCAGGTCTCTCAGGGTATCCTCCGCTTCTTCCAGCGTAGGAGGGTTTCCAGGCCGGGTGCCAAACGGTGGCTCCGTTGCGATCGGGTCGCTTCCGTGTGGGGAGAGCTCTGACTCCTCCATCCCTTCCCACTTCTGCTCACGTCCGTTCGCCATCTCTGCCAAGTCACATGTGTCATTAGCATCAGGAGAGGCGCCATCTTTTGTAGGGAGGCGGGACCTTCGCGTTCGTTTCCGCCCACTGAGGAGGATGAGGAGGCGGAACTCCAGAGCTGTGGGGCACGATCTTACATTGCAGTAACATTTAGAGTGGGCGGACATCATTTTCGCGCCACGGAGTGAGTGTACGCCCACGAGAGCACGCCCTTATTCTTCACCTGTGCCTCGTGGCGCAGATATGACGGAAAAATGGCAAATACAGTCTATGATGATTTTTGCAATTCTCAAGCAAAAAAACAGTTCAATTAAGGCACACAGGACTCGCTTATAGCGAGCTTCTGAATCCTGTTCGTGACGCCAAAGTTGAGTCGCACAGAGCCACAGGTTTTGGGGGTACTCGGCACCAAGCCCGTCGACTTCTATGGGGGATGTGACGGGTAGCACAGCTATGTCCGTGCCCTGGTCGCTCACTGAAATGTGGGATATTTCCAGGGGATGATAGAATGTTTGTGTAGTTTGTCGTGACGCCACCTGTAGTACCTGGTCAGGGTGACCAGCGCTGCTGTGCAGGTCCTCTGGCAGGGATGGTGTAGTGCAGCTAGGTGATAAGTCTTCTACAGGTAAGACGGTATCCTTCCAGGGCAGATAGATATGAGATAGAGCAATGGTGCAGAGTGATGTAGCAGAGTGGAGTATGCGACGTAGTAAGAAAGCAGGAAAGGAAACAATTCTTACTACAAAGACATGCAGCATAAGGCTGCCTCAACCCCTCCCATCCAACTAGCTACACCCTGTTCTAACCAGCCTGAGCTAGACCATCCCATTGGGTCCGCCTACACTCAGCTGGCATAGTGTACTGTTGAATGCAGTGGTTGGAGTCAATGGGGTGTTTCCTCCTTACCTGAGAGTAAGTTGTCACACCGCTGGGTGCGATGCAACATCTCTGTGGCGACTGGACCCTCGGGTGCTTCTGTCTTTTCACAAATGCCGGCTTTACCCGGCAATTGAATCAGAGGCTATTTTACTATGTAGAAGTGAATAAACTATAAATATATGTATATATATATATATATATATATATATATGTCACAATGACATGTATATATATATATATATATGTATTCTATGTGTGTATATTTTGTGTTTACAAGGAAAGAAAGTGTTTTTTTAGTTGCGATATTTTGTTCCCATAGACTTACATGGGACTTCCGGTATCGGTATCGGGTATCGCCGATATTTTAGTGATATCGGCGATACCATTCCGATCCGATATTTTTGGATATCGGAAAGTATCGCTCAACACTAGTAGTGACCTGTGAGTCAGAAATGCTTCCAGGGGTCTTCCCCATGCTGTTTCCATTTCACTTGAGCACTGTTCCCATTGGTATGCGCAATTTCTAGTCCCTCTGCAGACCGCCGGTGGGGCTGTCGGAAAAATGCTCGAGTTTCCCATAGATTTACATTGGGCTCGTTGCTCGGGTCAAGCACTTGAGCATTCCAATTTGCTCGACCCGAGCAATGAGCACCCGAGCATTTTAGTGCTCACCTTTTTTTGTTTTCATTTCCACTTTGTGGGTGGAGTTCAGCAAATCCAAATGTTTTAGCCAGATTCATCAGTTGCAACTTTTGAAAAAGCTGCAAAACTTGGCATAACTTAACTCTGGTTATCCCTGTTGTATTTTTGAGAATGTGTAATTTTTGACATGCAAATTGCCTCTTCAAACAAAGAGGACTTGTACTCTATAGCACCACCTATTAGAAGTAGCGATCCTACAAGTCACAATCAACCCTTTAACGAGTCTTGAAATATGACAGGATAAAAGCCAAATCAGAATCTCCATTTGCAGACACGGTGTTTCGGACTATTGGTCCTCGTCAGTGAAAAGTAGGAGAGATCTGATTTGGCTAGATGAGAGGCTCTGGACTGGGGTCTAGGGGGTAAGGTTTCTCCTTGTGGAGAGTGACATACCAGCTCTGGGGTGTCGAGGTAAGGAGGCTTATTCGCCGTGCAATGCTCCTCTGGGAAATTTTAATATGCAAATTGCCTCTTCAAACAAAGAGGACTTGAACTCTATAGTGCCACCTATTGGAAGTAGCGATCCTACAAGTCACAATCAACCCTTTAACGAGTCTTGTAATATGACTTAGGATAAAAGCCAAATCAGAATCTCCATTTGCAGACACGGTGTTTCGGACTATTGGTCCTCGTCAGTGCAAAGTAGGAGAGATCTGATTTGGCTAGATGAGACACAAATCAGTTCAAGAATCACGTGTCATTTTGATGGATTTAGAGTTAAAAAAGGCAAAATGAGGAATACATATTTATCCTGGTAACCTATTCTTTATTATCAGGACTTGTCTGGAGTACATTTCAGCCACTTCCTAGACTAACCACCCAAAACATTCTGGCAATTGGTATATTTCTATGTTAGTCCAGCAGATGACATTTTTTGTTGCATACCGGATTATCGGTATTTATGGACCTTCAGGTGCTGGATTAATGGAATTTTGCTGTCTTTTTTTTTGTAGTTACAGTGAAACTGATTGGATAATATCACTAAAATCATTGACAATACAAAGAATTACAGTATAGTCTTTCATTGATAACGTCAACCTCTTTAAGAAATTAAATCTAAAATATTTTGATTTGTGCGTAAAACCAAACAATAAACATTGAGAAAAATGCTTTAGACAGAGAAGAATACATCATTTAAATACACACAAGGCTTTTTCATTATAGACGCAATACTTTGTATAGACCAAAGGGATATCTATCCTCATGCAAGCTGCTCTGATAGACCAAGACAGCTCAACAAACACTTGAAATGTGACCAAGCCCAAACCTCCACTTCATTTGATTTATGATGTCATTAATGTCAAGCTATCAGTGGACAAGAGTAAAAGAGACAACAGCAAAGCTGAGTAAAAACAAATAGTTTTGATTAAACTCAAGGACGTTCAGTACAGCTTTCAGCAAAAAGACATTCATCATTTTCTGAGCTATTGCTGCTCTTATTTCTCTAGTATCCAAAATTCCCAGATAGGAATTCTACAAGAACAAAACTGGGCTGGAAGTGTAAAATAGATTGCTGAATTAAATTTCCATTGTTAAAGACTTTTGTAACATGTAATTTAACAGAGTGTTCTGGCACTAAGTTTTTGGTACACTGACGATTTTGCAAGTTTTCCCACCTACAAAGAATGGAGAGTAGAGATGAGCGACTTTGCCTCCAGGAGGGTCGAGTCGGGTTTCGGACCACCCGACTCTCCCAAAAGTCGAGTCAAATGAAATCGGCCGACTATCGGGAAAAGTCGAAGGTCCGACTG
Organism: Oophaga sylvatica; assembly: GCA_033576555.1. Classification (NCBI taxonomy): domain Eukaryota; kingdom Metazoa; phylum Chordata; class Amphibia; order Anura; family Dendrobatidae; genus Oophaga; species Oophaga sylvatica. The sequence continues at coordinate 8,095 of JARQOD010004974.1, forward strand.
AAACTCGAACCGACCCCAATGCAAGTCAATGGGGAAGAAAAGTAGGCAGGGAGTGGAGGACAGTAAACACACCTACAGTGCCTATTTCAATGCCAACGACATCAATTCTTATTACTTAAGCTTGTCAACCTTAAATTACTTTATAATAATAGAAACGCATTGAAAACTGGGGGTTATTTAGCTGAAGTTGTGGGGGGAGCAGGGCTGGCTCCAGGTTTTCGTGGGCCTCGGGCGAAAGAGTCTCAGTGGGCCCCTTTAACACATACCACAATTCATGCTCCGATACGGCAGAGAAATATAGGTATAGTACAATGGCAAATACTTCACTTCTTACATTACATGAGTGATATCTGTTGTAAATTCTACAATAGCTCAAAAACCGGACAGTATAGTGCTCCATACAGTATTATGGCCACCACATAGTGCGCCATATAGAATGGGCTCCATATAATGCTCCATACAGAATAGGCCCCATATGTGCTCCATATGATGCTCCATATATAATGGGCTCCATGTGATGCCCCATAAATAATGAACCCCATATGATGCTCTAGTATATGATGTGCCCCATATATGATGCTCCAGTGTATGATGAGCCCCATAAAATGCTCCAAATATAATGGTCCCCATATATAATGCTCCATATATAATGGGCTCCATGTGATGCCCCATAAATAATGAACCCCATATGATTCTCTAGTATATGATGGGCCCATATGATGCTCCAGTATATGATGGGCCCCATGGATGATGCTCCAGTGTATGATGGGCCTATATAATGCTCCATATATAATGGGCCCCATATGATGCTCCTGTATATTATGGGCCCCATGGATGATGCTCCAGTGTATGATGGGCCTATATAATGCTCCATATATAATGGTCCCCATATGATGCTCCAGTGTATGATGGGCCCCATTTATAATGCTCCAGTATATGAAGAGCCCCATATAATGCTTCAAATCTAATGGTCACCATATATAATGCTCCATATATAATGGGCTCCATGTGATGCCCCATAAATAATGAACCCCATCTTATGCTCTAGTATACGATGGGCCCCATATGATGCTCCAGTATATGATGGGCCCCATGGATGATGCTCCAGTGTATGATGGGCCTATATAATGCTCCATATATAATGGGCCCCGTATATGATGCTCCAGTGTATGATGGGCCCCATTTATAATGCTCCTGTGTTATGAATTGGTAGCTGAGGAGGACAGGAGCAAAAAACCAGAGAGGTTGGGAACTAATGGGTTGCAGATCCCTGAACTAACCGCGCAACTAGAAGCAGCCGTGGGACATACCTACGGTGACCTAGATGCCTCGGCACAGCCGGAGAGTTAGCTACACCTAAAGATAGAAACAGGAAAGCTAACTTCCCCGGAGTAGAGCCCCAAAGGAATAGGTAGCCCCCACACAAATAATGGCGGTTAGACAAGACGAAATACAAATGCAGGCAGAATATAGAGTGAGCAAATGCTGAGGCCAAACACTGCCTAGATAGGACAGGACAGAATACTATCTGCAACCCAGCAAAACCCTAGAAAAACTTCCAACACTTGTGATTTAAAAAATGCTGAGATCACACGATCTCACCACCTGCTAAATCAGATCTCTGGTGTGACCAAGCGACTAACTAGCAGCCACACAAATAGCAGGGAAAGAGCAATGGAACAAATAAACTGTGGCTACTGAAAAACAGAGAGTAGCACAGGCCCCTGGAGGGGAACCCGGCTAACCTCCCACAAAAGTGCAGACAAAAAAATGGAAATAGCAAACAAGATAGAAACAAGCAGAAAATATCTTATCCGAAAGTAGCAGATGAAGGCAAGACACGTGCTGACTTCCAAAAGAACCAGGAAACAACAATTGATCACCGGCGAGGATCATGGGAAAGCAGCTCACTTATATCAGCCCAGTCAGTCTCTCCTGATTGCCAGTGATCGCTCGCAGGTGATCGACTTCTACTATTCAACACTGGTTCAATACCTTCAGCAACCACCAGAGGGAGCCCTAACTCAGAAGTCATTTCCAACATGCTCACAACACTCCAGTGTATGATGAGCCCCATATAATGCTCCAAATATAATGGTCCCAATATATAATGCGCCATATATAATGGGCTCCATGTGATGCCCCATAAATAATGAACCCTATATGATGCTCTAGTATATGATGGGCCCCATATGATGCTCCAGTATATGATGGGCCCCATGGATGATGCTCCAGGGTATGATGGGCCTATATAATGCTCCCTATATGATGCTCCAGTGTATCATGGACCCCGTATATGATGGGCCACATTTATAATGCTCCAGTGTATAATGGGCCCTATCTGTTAGGGTTCGATTTCCCGCTGCTGCACAAGAGGAGTCTCGAACCCGTCCCGCTGCGGTCTCCCATTCATCTCCGGCCGCAGTGGAGCCTGCTCAGCAGAGACATCGGTCCAGGCATCTTGCCCACTCCACTACTGTGCAGTGACTTGCTGCTGCCTTTCCTGGATCTGCTATTATAGCCAGTGCTGGAGCAGACGTCTTTGGGACAAAGTCCTGCGTTTTCCCTTCTGAGCATGCCCAGAGTGAGATCTCTCATTGAAGATCAGGGGTCACATGTTCAGGTGCTGCAGCGGCTCCTATTGGTCCGCCAGGAAGGTCATGTAGCTACATGTGTTTGTAACAGTTTCTCATTGGTCCTTGTTCCTGGAAGGTCCTGTAGCTGTTGCTATAAAAGGGTAGCATGGCTGGGCCGCCATGCGCTAATATCAACCATTGTATGCTATGCGCCAGTGTGATCTCGGCCTTTTGGCTGCGATCGTGTGTCGCGATCAGAGGGTGCGAGTTTTCCTGGAGTGATCCAGGGGCTTTGCTGGCAGCGTGCTGCTGATTTTCTACTGCGGTATCCGTACCGGCAGTCTGGACTGAGGATGTTCATTAAGAATACGATCCGTGTGGTGGTGGAAGGTGGTGAGAAAAACAACCTGGTGTACGTCGTTCGTGACCTGTTGGAGGGAAAGGCTGGAGCCCATCGTCAGGATATCTACAGCGTCAATGAATTCCGGAGTCAAGGTACATATGATGTAACCTTTGTGAATGAGGGATGCTGTTTGACCGTCTTTGAATGGCTCAGAAGTAATGAAGGTGATCCATGCCTGGAGGGAGTGCGGGTGGAGCCCTGTTTGGGATCATGGAAAAAGTGGTGACTGTGACTGTGTACAACCCCTATACAGAAGTAGCACTACTGGAGCAGTTCCTGGAGCGGTACTGTGAATACGTGAAGGGAGGGGAGAAGCAGAAAAATGTCTTGGGCATTTTCAACTGCAAGTATGTGTTTCGGGTGAAATTGAAGAAGGACCCAGGTTGTTTGGGAGGTTTCACCCACCCACCAGCGAACTTTTCAGTGGCGGGTCATAGGGGCTTCCTGTCATACCCAGGGCAGCCACTATACTGCAGGAGGTGCTTTCAGTTCGGGCACCTGCTAAACATGTGTAGCAAGGAGTTGGTTTGCCGTAATTGCAAGCAAGAGGGTCATGTGGCGGCTAGGTGTCCGATGCCTCGTGAATGTGACAGGTGTGGCAGTTCAGAGCACCTGTATAGAGACTGCCCGTTTGGTGTGCCGAGGAGGTCAACTAGAGAGGAGGAGGAAAGAAAGAGACGTGAGGAGGAGCGGAGGCGGGAGGAAGAAAGGAAGAGAGAGGAGGAGGTTAAGAGGCGGGAGGAGGAGAAGAAGCGGAGGGAAGGCGAAGTCGCCGCGCTGCAAAGCGTTGTGAGGGCGCCACCCACTCCTGCCGAGAGACGGAGGGAGAAGCGGCAGGAGGACAAGGAGGCTGAGAGAAGGAAGGAGAAGCAACAGGAGGAAAAGGAGGACAAGGAATTTTGGAAGGCCATAAGGCGAGAGGAGCGTTCATGGCCTAAAAAAGAAGTAAAAAAAGAAGTCCCAGTTGCTGAATCATGGTCAGAATGCCTGATGGATTTCGATATATCTGTGGCAGAGGAGGAGGCTGAGGTTTTAGTTCATGAATCTGATCCGAGAAATATTGGTGCCTTCTCCTCGGAAGAGGACTCAGGAGGGTTAAAGTGTCACAGGGAGGGTGGTGGGGAAAACAGAGACATTGAGGTGGTGGAAGAAGGAATGGCCCAGAGGAAGACTGGGCAGAAAAAGGCACGGGTGGAGGAGTACATGGAGGCCAGCGGCTCGGAAGGCTGCTCGGCACAAATGGTGGAGGAGGACACTGGCGGTACTGGTTAAGTACGTTTTACTTTTCCAGTAGCCAGGTAGGGTTTTTTTGTGTACATAGCTTTGCTCTTTAAGCAATGGCTATCTGTTTTTTTTGTGTGTTTTATGTAATGTGTGTCAAGTTATATCTGTAGGTTGTTTTTGTATTTTTTTTTCCTTTTTTGGCTTTTTTGGACAAGTGTTTTTTTTAAGCCTTTTGGTTTGTGTTTAGTATGGGTGTTAGAAATATATCTCAAAATGTGAGGGTTTTTAAAAATAAGTTGCGGCGTGCGGCCATTTTTGAGTTTTTTGCAGCGCAAAATGCGGAAATTTTTTGTTTACAGGAGTGTGGGATTATGGATGGTGTGAAGGGGAGTGAATGGCCTCATGGTGCGTCTGTGTGGTCAGGGAGTGCATGTAATAGAAATGACGGTGTTGGTTTTTTGGTGAAGGGGCGTAATGTGAGTTTGTGTGACTATATGGTGATTGAGGTTGGGAGATGCGTGTTAGCAAATTTTGAGTTTAGAAATATTCGTTTTAGTGTTATTAATGTGTATGCTCCTGTGAAAAAACAGGAGCGTAAAGTTTTATTTGAAAAAATTAAGTTTTTTATTCCAGGTAGAGTGCCTGTTGTGATTGTGGGTGATATGAATGTTGATGTGGGAAAGGTGAATGTGGATGTGTCAAGGAAAGAGTTAATGGACATGGTGAGTGATTTTGGTTTGAGGGATATGCAGAGGGAGTGTAAAGTAACTCCATTGTTAAATACAATTTTTTCTGAGAGTGGGAGGGTGGCGTCTAGACTGGACTATTGTTTTGTTTCAAAAAACCTGATTGCTGTTAGTTATGCACAGGAGAGTGTGCCGTTTTCAGATCATGTGTGTATGAAGTGTGAAGTGGATGTGCATACTGAGGAGGTAACTGGGAAAGGTATATGGAAGCTGAATGTGAGTTTACTGGATGGGGTGGAGGTGAGAGAGGAGTATGAGAGACATTATAAGGAGTGGTGTGAGAGCAGAAGTGAATTCAGTAATGTGTGTGAATGGTGGGATTGGGTTAAATGGAAAACCAAGGTTTTTTTTAAAAAACTTGGTTACAAGTGTGCAGCTGCTAAGAGAGAAAGGTTTGCAGGGTTGAATGCAAGATTGAGTGTGTTATATAAGCTAAGAGAGGGCGGGATGGATGTGAGTGAAGATTTGTTGAGAGTGAAAAAAGAAGTGAACGAGTTTTTGAGAGAGAGAGGGAGGAGTATTGTGTATAGGGCTAAAATAGAGAACTTGGAAAAGAATGAGAAGTGTTCGCGGTTTTTTTTTCAAGAAAGTTTTTGGAAAAAGACAGAGCATGAGTGTTTTGAATGGAGTGGATGGAAATGAAGTGAGTGGTGCGGACTTATGTGAGGAAGTGGCAAAGTTTTATGATGATTTGTATGCAGTGAAATGGAGGGATGAAGGTTTGGAGAGTGATGTGCTGAGTGTTTTGGAAAATAGATTGAATGGGACAGAAAGGGAGAGTTTGATGGGGGAGGTGACGAGTGAAGAAATATGGAAGGTGGTGTGTAGCATGGCGCTGAATAAAACGCCGGGGGATGATGGTCTCCCGGTGGAATTTTATCGTGTGATGTGGGATGTGATTGGGAAGGATTTTGTTGATGTATGTAAGTATATGTGGGCGAATGCAGAGGTGGCGAATGGTATGCGTGCAGGAGTGGTTGTGCTGTTGCCAAAAAAAGGTGTATTTGAAAAATCTAAAAAACTGGAGGCCGATCACGTTTCTTAATTGTGATTATAAAATCTATGCGAAGCTTTTGGCAAATAGGATGCGTGATGTGGTTGGGAGTGTGGTGGGTGAGGAGCAGTGTTGTTCGGTGCCTGGAAGGCGGTTACATGAGGGTGTGTGTATGCTGAGAGATTGTTTGTGGGACTGTTTGAACCGTAAGAAGGGGGTGTATGTGTTGAGTTTGGATTTTGAGAAGGCGTATGATAGGTTGGCGCATGGTTTTCTGTTTAGAGTGTTGGTGAAGATGGGTTTTCCGGCTGAGTTTGTTGAGAGAGTGAGAAGTTTGTATAAAAATATTTATAGTTGTGTTTTGTTGAATGGGAATGTAGGGAGGAGAGTGAATGTGTTTTCCGGTGTATGGCAGGGGTGCCCATTGTCCCCTGTTGTGTTCATTTGCGCGATTGAGCCGTTGTTGTGTATGTTGAGGAAAGATAAGGTGATTCGGGGTGTGCAAGTGCCGGGGGCGGGGGGGAGGGAGTGGAAGGTGAATGGTTACATGGATGATGTGTGTGTTTTGTGTGATTCAGAGTGTTCGGTGCGTCGTGTGAAGTTGTTGGTATCCGTTTTTTTAAAGTGAATTGGGAGAAGACTGAATGTAAGATTTTTGGTGGGAGGACTCTGAACAATGATATTGGGGTGAATGTGGTGAGTGGACCGATAAAGGTGCTGGGTGTGAAATTTTCAGAGAAGTTGGATGGAGAGGAAAGTTGGGTGGATGTGAGAGAGAGAGTGGAGCGCAAGTTAAATTTTTGGAAGATGAGAGATTTGACGTTTTTTGGTAAAATTTTAGTTATTAAGAGTGTGGTGTTACCAATTTTTTTGCATGTTGCGGTGGTTTTTCCACCAGGTTATATGTGTGTTAGAAGATTAAATAGGGTTTTGTTTGTATTTTTTTGGCGTTCAAGTATGGAGCGTGCAAGGAGAGAGATTGTGATGAAGAGAATGGATAAGGGGGGTGTTATGTTTCGGTAGCTGAGGAGAGCAGGCAAAAAGGCAATACACCAGAGTAGTTGGAATCTATGAGATTGCAGTACCCTGACTAACCACCACAACTAGAGGCAGCCGTGGAGCGTTCCTACATTGGTCCTAGACGCCTCGTCACAGCCTGAGAAATTAACTACACCTAAAGACAGAAACAGGAAAGCTATCTGCCCCGGAGCAGAACCCAAAGATAATAGAAAGCCCCCAAACATGTAATGGCGGTTAGACAAGAGGAAATACTGACACAGAAAGAAAATAGTATGAGCAAACGCTGGGGCCCAAACTATCTAAATAGAAAAGGATAGGAAGGGTACTTACTGCAATCCCAGAAAACCCTGAAAAACACCAACTCTACTAATTTCAAAATCACCTGAGATCACACGACCTCTACCACCTAAATTAGTTCTCTGGTGTAACAAAATCAAAACAGCAGCCACTGAAAAAACTGGAAAAAGCAAAAGAACAAAACTCAAAGGCAGAACTAAACTGAGAGGGCAGAAGCCCCCGGAGGGGACCCTGAAGGCCCCCAAAGAAGTGCAGTACAAAATGCAAAAATATAGCACAAACACAAAAGAAGCAAAAGTCTTATCTGTAAGCAGGAGATGCAGACACGACACAGCAGGCTACAAGGGAAACTGGAATGAAGGATTCAGACCAGAACAATTGATCACCGGCAACCCTGATGGGAAAATGACTCCCTTATATAAGACCAGTCAGTAACACCTGATTCCCAGTCCTCACAATCTTCACTAGCACCGCTTGTAACCACCAGAGGGAGCCTCTGCTCAGAACTCATCTCAAACCCATTCACAACAGTACCCCCCCTTGAGGAGGGGTCACCGAACCCTCATTTGAGCAACCAGGTCGGTCAGGATGAGTTCTATGATACGCACGGATAAGTCTCCTAGCATGGATGTCCGAAGCAAACACCCAAGAATTGTCTTCCTGACCATAACCTCTCCATTTAACCAAATACTGGAGTTTCCGTCTACAAAAACGAGAATCCAATATTTTCTCAACCACATACTCCAGATTGCCCTCAACCAAAACAGGGTCAGGAGGCACAGCAGCAGGAACCACTGGCTCAACAAACCTCTTCAACAAGGACTTGTGGAACACGTTATGGATCTTAAATGTCCCTGGAAGAAGCAAACAAAAAGAAACAGGATTAATAATCTCCATGATCTTATAAGGTCCAATGAACCTAGGCTTAAATTTAGGAGATGCTACTCTCATAGGAATATTCTTTGAGGACAACCAGACCAAGTCCCCCACTTTAAACCGAGGACCATCAGTCCTATGCCGGTTAGCAAACCGCTGGGCCTTCTCCTGAGAGAGGGACAACCTCTCCACTACCTGGTCCCAAATCTGTTGCATACGCTCCACAACAGAGTCAACACCTGGACAGACAGAAGCCTCCGTCTGTCCTGAAGAAAATCGAGGGTGAAACCCAGAATTACAGAAAAATGGAGACATCAAAGTGGCAGAGCTAGCCCTATTATTAAGAGCAAACTCAGCCAAAGGCAAAAAAGAGACCCAGTCATCCTGATCAGCAGACACAAAGCATCTTAGATAAGTCTCCAATGTCTGGTTTGTTCTCTCAGTTTGACCATTGGTCTGAGGATGAAATGCCGAGGAGAAAGACAATTGAACACCCAGTTTAGAACAAAAAGTCCTCCAAAATCTGGAAACAAACTGGACTCCTCTGTCAGACACAATGTTCTCAGGAATGCCGTGTAAACGAACCACGTGCTGAAGGAACAACGGCACCAATTCAGAGGAGGAAGGCAACTTAGGTAATGGCACAAGATGTATCATTTTGGAAAACCTATCACAAATTACCCAGATGGTGGTCATTCTCTGAGAAACAGGAAGATCGGAAATGAAATCCATAGAGATATGGGTCCATGGTCTCTTGGTCACAGGCAATGGCATCAACAAACCACTAGAGCGAGAGCAAGGCTTGGAGCGAGAGCAAGTCCCGCAGGACTGCACAAATTCCCTGACATCACGAGACAAGGTAGGCCACCAAAAGGACCGACTAACCAAGTCTCTGGTACCAACAATTCCGGGATGCCCAGCCAATGCGGAACAATGAATCTCAGACATCACACTCTTTTTCCATTGGTCCGGGACAAACAATTTTCCAACAGGGCAGCGCTCGGGCCTATCCTCCTGACACCCCTCCAGAGCAAGTCTCAAATTGGGCGAGATGGCGGAAAGAACTACACCCTCTTTCAAAATAACAGAAGGATCAGATAACTCAGGAGAGTCCGCAAGGAAACTCCTCGAGAGGGCATCCGCCTTAACATTCTTAGTGCCAGGAAGAAAGGAAACCACAAAATTAAAACGTGTGAAAAACAAGGCCCACCTGGCCTGTCTAGGATTGAGTCGCTTGGCAGATTCCAGATAGACCAGATTCTTATGGTCCGTAAGGACCACCACCTGATGTTTGGCTCCCTCCAGCCAATGTCTCCACTCTTCAAAAGCCCACTTCATGGCCAACAACTCCCGATTACCCACGTCATAATTACGTTCAGTAGGAGAAAATTTTCGAGAGAAAAAGGCACAAGGGTTACTTTTAGAGGTCTCTGGATCTTTTTGGGACAAAACGGCACCTGCCCCAATTTCAGAGGCATCAACCTCCACCTGAAATGGCAGAGAAACATCAGGCTGCCGTAGAACAGGAGCAGAAGTGAATCTCTGCTTAAGTTCCTGAAACGCAGAGACTGCCTCAGGAGGCCAATTCACCACATCAGAACCCTTTCTGGTCAAATCAGTTAATGGTTTAACAATAACCGAGAAATTACCAATAAATTTACGATAAAAATTGGCAAAACCCAAAAATCTCTGAAGAGCCTTTAATGAAGTAGGTTGGACCCAATCACAGATGGCCTGAACCTTGACCGGGTCCATTTCAATAACAGATGGGGACAAAATGAATCCCAGAAATGAGATCCTCTGTACGCCAAAAAGACACTTTGATCCCTTCACATACAGAGCATTCTCTCTCAAAATCTGGAATACAGTTCGAACATGTTTCACATGAGAGTCCCAGTCATTAGAAAAAATCAAGATATCATCCAAATAAACAATCAGAAATTTATCCACAAAATCCCTGAAAATGTCATTCATGAAGGAATGGAAGACGGAAGGAGCATTAGTGAGCCCAAAGGGCATCACTAGGTACTCAAAATGCCTTCAGGGGTATTGAATGCCGTCTTCCATTCAACTCCGTGCTTAATGCGAATAAGGTTATACGCCCCCCTGAGGTCAAGCTTGGTAAACCAAGTAGCGTTTTTCACCCTGGAAAACAGGTCAGAAATCAAGGGTAACGGGTGTTGATATTTCACAGTAATATTGTTCAAGAGACGATAATCAATACACGGCCTTAATGAACCATCTTTTTTGGCCACAAAGAAAAAACCGGCACCTAAGGGTGAAGAGGATGGTCTGATATGACCCTTCTAAAATGATTCCTTGATATAAGACCGCATAGCGTCATGTTCAGGTACAGACAAGTTAAAAAGGCGACCTTTAGGGAATTTACTACCCGGCACTAATTCAATAGCGCAGTCATAGCTCCTATGGGGAGGCAAGGATGCAGATTTACTTTCGCTAAACACATCAGAAAAATCAAACAAAAAGTCAGGAACATCCTGAGCCTGGGGGGAGGCAGAAAAAACAGGAGTGTTGGTATTAACACATTGGCAGCCCCAACTGGTTACAGACACAGATTTCCAATCCAAAACAGGATTATGAGACTGTAACCAAGGGAAACCCAGCACGATAATGTCATGCAGATTATATAGAACCAAAAATTTGCAGCACTCCTGGTGATCAGGTTCAACCCTCATTATCACCTGAGTAGAAAACTGGGGTTTATTCTCAGCCAAAGGGGTAGAATCGATCCCCAGTAGGGGAATAGACTTCTGTAGGGGTATCAAGGGAAACCCACAACGTTTAGCAAAATCATAATCCATCAGGTTAATAGCTGCTCCAGAATCAACGAAAGCCTGAGCAGAAAATGAGGACAGAGAGCATATCAGAGTGACAGTTAATGAAAACTTAGTCTGAACACTACCCAAGACAACTGAGCGTGCAAAACGTCTTCCCCGCTTAGGGCAGACTGAAATAGCATGAGAGGCATCACCACAGTAGAAACATAACCCATTGCGCTTTCGAAACTCATGACGCTGTGCCCCAGACACCACTCTATCACACTGCATGGGTTCAGAAGCTGGTTCACAAGGCAACACCATTCCACGCATACTTCTCCGCTCACGCAAACGTCTGTCAATTTGAATCGCTAATGACATAGAATCATTGAGACCAGAGGGGACAGGGAATCCCACCATAACATCCTTTACATTATCTGACAGACCCTTCCGGAAAAGGGCCGCCAAAGCGTCGTCATTCCATTTGGTCAGGACTGCCCACCTACGGAATCTCTGACAGTATAACTCAGCATCATCAAGCCCCTGATTTAATGCCAACAAGGTTTTTTCAGCTTGATCAGTGACATTAGGCTCATCGTTAGGGTTGAGCATTCCGATACTGCAAATATCGGGTATCGGCCGATATTGGCTGTATCGGAATTCCGATTCCGAGTTCCGATATTTTCGTCATATCGGATACCGGAATCGGGATTGTCACTGTCACTGTCAGTGTCCGTCGGTCGGGTCTGTCAGGAGTCAGCGGCACTTACCTGGCAGAAGATCTCCGGCGGTCACGTCCTGGACTGCTTGATGGCCGCAATCTTCTTTCCCCGGCGGTCACATGCAGTATCTCGCGATAACTGCAGTGACTGCTGGGTAATCCCGGCCGTAAAGCAGTCAGTCCGATGACGTCACCAGCCGGGGAAGCAGGTAATCAGCTGTGCTGCGTTGCGATGACAGGCTCTGCCTGTCATTGCGATGTAGCAGAGTTGGATCGTCGTGGGACTATCGTTATGGACTGCGTCGGACAGGTGGTATACTGTTGGTTTGTATTTTTTTCTTTTTTTACAGGAGATCGATGGCGTCGCAGGAATGAGAGTACAATAAAATTAATGAAAACTGTGTTGTCTCTTTTATTTCATTAAAATACTTTTTTCTTGCTGTGTTTTTTTTTTACACATTTAATAACTTTGGGATTAATAATGGATCGGTGTCTTATTGACACCTCTCCATTATTAACCGGGCTTATTGTCACCGTGCAATCAACGGTGACATTAACCCCTTATTACCCCGCTTGCCACCGCTACAGGGCAAGTGGGAAGAGCCGGGTAAAGTGCCACAATTGGCACATCTTTTGATGCGCCAAATGTGGGGCTGCTGTAGCCTGGTATTATCAGGCTGTTGAGGGCCAAAATCCATGGGCCTTGACAGTCTTTTAATACCAGGCCGCAGCAGTCTGCATTTTACTTGGCTGGTTAACAAAAATAGGGGGACCCCTACGCCGTTTTTTTTTCGAGGGGATCCCCTATTTTTGTTAACCAGCCAAGCTAAGCAGACTGCTGTGGCCTGGTATTATCAGGCTGGCAAGGTCCATGGATATTGGATCCTTACCAGCCTGAAAAACCAGGCCTCAGCGGTCTGCTTCATCTGGCTGGTTAACAAAAATAGGGGGGACCCCACGCCAATTTTTTTCTAGGGGATCCCCTATTTTTGTTAATCAGCCAAGATATGCAGACTGCTGTGGCCTGGTATTATCAGGCTGGCAAGGTCCATGGATCTTGGCTCCTTAACAGCCTGAAAATCCAGGCCTCAGCGGTCTGCTTCATCTGGCTGGTTAACAAAAATAGGGGGGACCCCACGCCAATTTTTTTCGAGGGGATCCCCTATTTTTGTTAATCAGCCAAGACATGCAGACTGCTGTGGCCTAGTATTATCAGGCTGGCAAGGTCCATGGATCTTGGCTCCTTAACAGCCTGAAAATCCAGGCCTCAGCGGTCTGCTTCATCTGGCTGGTTAACAAAAATAGGGGGGACCCCACGCCATTTTTTTTTCGAAGGGAACCCCTATTTTTGTTAATCAGTTCCCTCTGACGTCACTGATTGTGTCCCTGGCTGACCTGAAGTGAAAGTGGAAAGCAATCAATTAAGCTTTCCACTTAAGGGCCCGTCTCACATAGCGATATCGCTACCGAGATCGCTGCTGAGTCACTAGTTTTGTGACGCAGCAGCGAGCTCACCAGCGATATCGCTGTGTGTGACATTCAGCGACGATCAGCCCCCCTGCCGGGTATCGCTGATCGTCGCTGAAATGTCAGGACCTTTTTTTGATCGCTGGTTTCCCGCTGACAGGCACACATCGCTGCGTGTGACAGGCGGAAGACCAGCGATCCGCTGGTAACCAAGGTACACAGCGGGTTTCCAGGCGCGGGGCTGTGCCTAGAAACCCGCTGTGTACCTTGGATACCAGCGCCCTGATGCAGGGAGCTGGTATCCAAGGTACACAGGGGGGTTTCCAAGCGCTGCGCGGTGCCTGGAAACCCGCTGTGTACCTTGGTTACCAGCGGATCGCTGGTCTCCCGCCTGTCACACGCAGCGATGCGTGCCTGTCAGCGGGAGACCAGCGATCAAAAAAAGGTCCTGACATTTCTGCGACGATCAGCGATACCCGGCAGGGGGGCTGATCGTTCGTGAATGTCACACACAGCGATATCGCTGGTGAGCTCGCTGCTGCGTCACAAAACTAGTGACTCAGCAGCGATCTCGGTAGCGATATCGCTATGTGAGACGGGCCCTTAAGCGATGTTACCCGCAGTGTCGCTGTCCCAGATCGCTGCCTGAGCTGCCTGTTTGGCAGCTCAGCAGCGATCATGTAGCGATACACCAGCGATCCTGACAAGTGCATATCGTTGTCGGGATCGCTGGTGTATCGTTATGTGACACCCAGCCTTTACTCTCCTGTCAGGCAGGAGAGGAACTCATTCATTTGGGGTTTACTGTGAGGCTGCAGCATTAGCTGCGGTCCCTGCAGTAAACATTAACCCTTTCTGAAGGATTACACCGTAGGACCTGACTGTGCATGGGATAGGTAAGAATAATTTTGCTTTTTTATTTTATTTTTATTACAGGAAATGGTTTTTGCAGTAAAATAAAAGATGGTCAAAAACATGTGTCTTTATTTCATTAAAATGATTTTTAATTAAAGTGTGTGTGTTTTATTTTTATTTCATGCAATAGGATTAATAATTGATAGTTGTCTAATTGACAGCTCTCAATTATTAACCTGGCTTAAGGTCACCTTTCAATAGCAAGGTGGCTATAACCCCATATTAACCCATTCGCCACCGCTACAGGGCAATGGGAATAGACGGGCAAAGTGCCAGAAAGGGCGAATCTAATTATAGATTTGTCTTTCCTGGGGTGTCTGGGGGCAGATGTTAGTAGCCGGGGGGGGGGCAAAAATAATGGTCCCTCTCTGGGCTATTATTATCTGCCCCCACTCACTGGCTTTGTCTGTCTGGTTGCGAAAATAGGGCGGGAGCCCACGCATTTTTTTTCAGCAATTTTACACCTCATATATATATATACATGTCATTGAATTTGTGACACATATATATATATATTTATATTTGTAGTTCATACACTTCTACATAGTATAATAGCCGCTAATTCAATTGCCGGCTTTTGTGAAAATGCAGAACCCGACATGAAATGACACTTAGTGTACATAGGGTTAACCATGTCTTTTCATGTCCTTTGCTATCTAATTTGCACAAACAATTAAATCAGTCTATGTGTGCAAAATTTCACACCTGTAGGGGTTAATTAAAGGTGTAAATTCGTAGCAAAAAAGTCCGTTTTTTTTACAACGAATTTACACCTTTAATTAACCCCTACAGGTGTGAAATTTTGCACACATAGACTGATTTAATTGTTTGTGCAAATCAGATAGCAAATGACATGAAAAGACATGGTTAACCCTATGTACACCAAGTGTCATTTCATGTCGGGTGCTTCTGTCTTTTCACTGAAGCCGGCTTTACCCGGCAATTGAATCAGAGGATATTTTACTATGTAGAAGTGTATAAACTATACATATATGTATATATATATGTCACAATGACATGTATATATATATATATATGTATTCTATGTGTGTATATTTAGTGTTTACAAGGAAAGAATGGGGTTTTTTTAGTTGCGATATTTTGTTCCCATAGACTTACATGGGACTTCCGGTATCGGTATCGGGTATCGCCGATATTTTAGTGATATCGGCGATACCATTCCGATTCCGATACTTTAGGATATCGGAAAGTATCGCTCAACTCTACTCATCGTACAATAACCCCAAAGCCTGAAAAAACGCATCAACATCACTCAAAACAGGATCCCCAGGTATCAGGGAAAAAGCCCAATCCTGAGGATCGCCGCGCAGGAGAGAGATGATAATTTGAACCTGTTGCGCTGCGTTTCCTGAGGACTTAGATTTTAAGGCAAAAAACAATTTACAATT
This sequence comes from Oophaga sylvatica, assembly GCA_033576555.1. Lineage (NCBI taxonomy): Eukaryota > Metazoa > Chordata > Amphibia > Anura > Dendrobatidae > Oophaga > Oophaga sylvatica. Next base: position 23,520 of record JARQOD010004974.1, read on the forward strand.
ATTTTTGAAATTCTGAAACTTAGCTCGATCCCCCAAAAACAAATCTGGCATGGGAATCCTAGGTTCCACAACAGGCAACCTAGCAAGATATGCAGCAATACTCTGAACCTCAGTGGCAAGCTGATCCACACGGCCAGACAACCGTGCAAACTCCATTGGGAGAAAAGATCCTCCCCAGCACCCAGAGATACAGAGGAAAAAAAAAATGCAACAAACAGAAAAATATCTCTGACAACTCTGACAACATTTTTTCTTTCACAATATTTTTCCCTTCTGTGAGTACCATACAATTTTCAATTTTTTAGGCCGGTGATACTGTTATGTTTCGGTAGCTGAGGAGAGCAGGCAAAAAGGCAATACACCAGAGTAGTTGGAATCTATGAGATTGCAGTACCCTGACTAACCACCACAACTAGAGGCAGCCGTGGAGCGTTCCTACGTTGGTCCTAGACGCCTCGTCACAGCCTGAGAAACTAACTACACCTAAAGACAGAAACAGGAAAGCTATCTGCCCCGGAGCAGAACCCAAAGATAATAGAAAGCCCCCAAACATGTAATGGCGGTTAGACAAGAGGAAATACTGACACAGAAAGAAAATAGTATGAGCAAACGCTGGGGCCCAAACTATCTAAATAGAAAAGGATAGGAAGGGTACTTACTGCAATCCCAGAAAACCCTGAAAAACACCAACTCTACTAATTTCAAAATCACCTGAGATCACACGACCTCTACCACCTAAATTAGTTCTCTGGTGTAACAAAATCAAAACAGCAGCCACTGAAAAAACTGGAAAAAGCAAAAGAACAAAACTCAGAGGCAGAACTAAACTGAGAAGGCAGAAGCCCCGGAGGGGACCCTGAAGGCCCCCAAAGAAGTGCAGTACAAAATGCAAAAATATAGCACAAACACAAAAGAAGCAAAAGTCTTATCTGTAAGCAGGAGATGCAGACACGACACAGCAGGCTACAAGGAAAACTGGAATGAAGGATTCAGACCAGAACAATTGATCACCGGCAACCCTGATGGGAAAATGACTCCCTTATATAAGACCAGTCAGTAACACCTGATTCCCAGTCCTCACAATCTTCACTAGCACCGCTTGTAACCACCAGAGGGAGCCTCTGCTCAGAACTCATCTCAAACCCATTCACAACAGGGGGGGCTGGGATTCCCAAATTTGAATGTATTTTTTGGCGTGAATATTATGGTGTTTGTATTGGGTGTGATTAGGATGATGGGAAGTGTGCATGTATGTGCAGGTATTTGTTTGGAAGTTTTCTGTTCCGTTTGAAGTGGCGGGAAAGGGATCTAAGGTGCCCAGTGGCTTTTGAGGTGCCTGTGTGGTATGTGTGGGTTTACAAATTTTTGGTGAAGTATGAACTGTGTGATGTGGATGTGAGGTTGTTAGAGAAGAAGAAAGCAGTATATAGGATGATTGAGTGTAGAGAGATGGAATGTGGTATCTATATGGTGAGAGGAAGTGATGTGCAGAAGGTATGGAAGAAGGTACGTATGGATGGTATGACAAATAGACAGAGCGAGATTGTGTGGCAGTCATTGCATGAGGTGTTACCGGTGAGAGACTTCCAGAGAAACCGGGGTTTAGTGAGGAGTGAGATGTGTCCGAGGAGGGGATGTGGTGGGAGAGAGAGTGTGGTGCATTTGTTTTGGAACTGTCAGTATGCTAGAAATGTGATTTCAGGTTTGGGCCCGTTGTGTAAGGAGTTGTGTGATGTGAATTTTTTGACGTTTGAGTTAATTATGTTTGGGTTGGGTATGTGTGGAGAAAAGGAGAGAGTGTTGTGGTTGATGCTTGCATGTATAAAAGAGGTGTTGTGGGATGTGAGGAACGTGTATGTGTTTAAGAGGAAGGAGATTGAGGTTAAAAATTGTTTAAAAATTGTTTTGGGAAAATTGTATTTTTGTTTTGTGTGTGATAAGAGAAAGAGGGGGGAGGAGGACGCAGAGGGAATTTGGAAAGTTAAAAAGTGGAAACATCTTGTTAATGTGTCTTAGTTTTGTGTTTTTTTTGTGCTTGTAAATAAAGTTGGTTTTCCGATGATGATGGGAACAGCTGCTGCATTATGTAAGTGTACACGCTGTTTGGGAGTCGAGTTCCTTATAGTTTTGGTTATCTGACTGTGGAACTTCCCATCTGAGGGAAAAAAAAAAAAAGTCATGTGTATGTGTGGATAGGGACCCAGCTGAAATAAGCCACTAGAATACCGACTTAATCGGTGAGGAGCTTGGTATGGTAGCTGGTCAGGGTCGGTGTCCTAGATGCCCTAGATTACCGGCATAACCCGGTGAGGAGTTTTGATTGCCGTATTCAGGGTCTGGCTTTCAGACGCCATAGATTGCGGGTGACTCCCGCGAGGACATTAGCACATGATCACGCTTTATGTACGCTTAGCACTTAACTGTGTACCTGAGAGCCTTACAGGACACAGTGCTTTTTCTCAGCGGCCCTGTGACGTAACAGGGTTCGCTTTCAACGCTAGTCAGCGCCCTAGCGTGTTTTCTTTGCCACTCAGTTGTGTCTAGTGAGTGCACACACATCGCCATATAGCGCTGCGGCTCTCCTTCTAGCGGCTCTGTGGAGTAACAGAGTTCGCACTCTTTGCCACAGCGCATTACGGCGTTTATGTTGTCGACTCTGCGGGATAACAGAGTTTGCTTCTTGCGCCATTTTTACTAGCAGCAAGCTCCGCTTGCACGGTGGACCCGGGCTGCAAACGCACCTTTCTACATTATATATTTGGTGTGTTCCGCAGACCCATAACATAATATTAGTGCCAGGGTCTAGCTAGTAAAATGGCAGATGAACAGCGATTACAGCTGTACATCCAGCAGCTGGAGGGTAGGTTGGCGGCTCTTGAGCGCACAACCTCAGCTGTGGATGTTACCGCAGTCGCTGTTCAGGCTGCTAGTGTAGCTGCAGCCAGTTTGTCCTCTGCCACCTCTGTCCCTACATTGTCCCACCTCCCGCTTCCAGACAAGTTTGCTGGTGACAGCAAGCAATGTCGGGGATTCGTAAGTCAGTGCTCCATACACCTCGAGCTTCTGGCTGCACGTTTCCCCACGGATCGGGCACAAGTGGGCTTTGTGATAGCTCTTCTGTCAGGCAGAGTGTTGGAGTGGGCAACGCCGCTGTGGGAGCGCGACGACCGTGTGGTGCAGAGCGCTTCTCGTTTTCTGGAGGCTCTGAAAAAGGTTTTTCTAGGACCTCAGGTCACCCACGATGCGGCGCTCAAACTGCTGGCAAGTACCCAGGGTTCGGCTTTGGTCAGCCATTTTGCTGTCCAATTTCGGACTCTGGCCTCGGAATTAGAGTGGCCAGATAAAGTCCTCATTCCCATGTTCTGGAGAGGACTGGCGGGTCATGTGAAAGACGCCTTGGCTACCAGGGAGATTCCTGCCACACTGGAGAAGCTTATCGCTATTTCCACCCGGGTCGACCTCCGTTTCCACGAGCGGAGGCTGGAACGTGTCCAGTGTAGGCAGAGGGTCCAGTTGGCTCCTACCTTCACCAACCCTCTGGAGTCGCCTGTTCAGGCGCCCGACCTTCAGTAGGTTGCTCCTGCAGGATCTAAATCTCGGGTCACTCGTCCATCCCCGATTTGTTATATTTGCCAGCAGCAGGGACATTTTGCCAACCGATGTCCACAGCGGCTGAATAAGCGGTCGCGCCCAGTAACCGTAGGAACAGGGTCACTGGACGCCATGAGTTTTGCCCCTAAAGTGCTCCTCAAGGGGATAATTACCCACGGTTCTACCACCCTACCCGTCAAGCTGTGTGTGGATTCTGAGGCAGAGGGAAATTTTATGTCATCCTCCTTTGTTTCTCGCCACACCATGCCTTTGGTGTTGCTGGCTGAACCAGTATCGGTTCGGGTGTTGAACGGAGCAATTCTGCCCTCACAAATCACCCATCAGTCTGTCCCACTCACCTTGTCTATGTCACCTTCCCATCAGGAGAATATATCATTTTTTATCCTCCCTGAGGGTATAGATGAGGTTTTGTTGGGATTAACCTGGCTCCGCCACCACTCTCCCCATATTGAGTGGGCTTCAGGGAGAATTCTGGGTTGGGGTAATTTATGTAAAGGCAGATGCATTAGGGACAGCGTGCAGGTCAACACCACTGAGATACCCATAGACCTCTCTCCTCTTCCCAAGGTCTATTGGTCTTATGCCGACGTTTTCTCAAAGAAGGCTGCGGAGACTCTTCCGCCTCATCGCCCCTATGACTGTCCTATCGACCTCTTGCCTGGAGCTGAGCCTCCTAGAGGAAGGGTCTATCCCCTCTCTCTTCCTGAGACAGAGGCCATGTCCCAATATATTCAGGAGAACTTGGCAAGGGGATTCATTAGGAAGTCGGTGTCACCAGCGGGAGCGGGGTTCTTCTTTGTGCAGAAGAAGAACGGAGAACTACGTCCGTGCATTGATTATAGGGGTCTCAACGCTATCACCGTGAAAAATAAGTATCCTTTGCCGCTAATCTCTGAGCTTTTTGACAGGCTTCGGGGAGCAAGGGTATTTACTAAGCTAGACCTGCGGGGTGCGTATAACCTGATTCGCATCCGTGAGGGGGACAAGTGGAAGACGGCATTTAACACCAGGGATGGGCATTATGAATATCTGGTAATGCCCTTTGGGCTCTGTAATGCTCCAGCTGTCTTCTAAGACTTTGTGAACGACATCTTCCGGGATATGTTGACCACCTCGGTGGTAGTCTATCTGGATGACATTCTCATCTTTTCTCCAGATATGGCCTCCCACCGGAGAGATGTCTGCAAGGTTTTCGACCTCTTGCGAGCAAATTCCCTATATGCGAAGTTGGAGAAGTGCATGTTTGAGCAGGAGTCTCTACCTTTTCTGGGCTATATCATCTCCACCCAGGGATTGGCTATGGATCCTACCAAACTACAGGCTGTGATGGATTGGCAAGAACCCCACTCCCTTAAAGCGGTGCAGCGCTTTATGGGGTTCATTAACTACTATCGCCAATTCATTCCCCACTTCTCCACTTTGGTAGCTCCCTTGGTAGCCCTCACCAAGAAGGGAGCTAATCCCAAGTTGTGGTCAGAGGAGGTCACCAAGGCGTTCTCCTCCATCAAGTCACATTTCGCCAGTGCTCTCATCTCACATCGCCCCGATGTCGATAAACCGTTTATCTTAGAGGTGGATGCCTCTTCTGTTGGTGCTGGAGCAGTCCTTTTTCAAAAGGATGCCCAGGGTCGGAAGCATCCCTGCTTCTTCTTTTCCAAAACCTTTACACCAGCAGAGAAGAATTATTCCATCGGGGACAGGGAGTTACTGGCTATGAAGTTGGCCTTCTCCGAGTGGCGACATCTTCTGGAGGGGGCTCGCTTCCCCTTCCAAGTGTTCACAGACCACAAGAACTTGGTGTATTTGCAGACAGCCCAGCGGCTAAATTCCCGTCAGGCCAGATGGTCCTTGTTTTTCTCCCGGTTCCATTTCACCCTCCATTTCCTCTCCGGTGAGAAGAACATTCGTGCAGATGCTCTATCCCGCTCCGTGGTGTCCTCTGAGGAGGTGGAAGAGGAGCCTCGGCTGATTGTCCCCACAGAAAGCCTAAGAACGGTGGCTCCGGTTTCGCTTGAGTCTGTGCCTCCGGGCAAGACTTTTGTGCCCACCAATTTGCGACCGGAAGTACTCTCTTGGGCACATTCGTCCAGGGTGGGTGGACATTTTGGGACCAAAAGGACTTCTGAGTTGCTGGCGAGGACATACTGGTGGCCGCAGATGGCCCGTGACGTCAGGGAATACGTTCAGGCGTGCGTCTCCTGCGCCAAGAATAAGTCCCCTCGACAACGGCCAGCTGGGTAACTTTTTCCTTTACCGGTGGCAGACAGGCCTTGGGAGATGGTCGGGATAGATTTTGTGGTGGGCTTACCCAAGTCTCGGGGCTGCACCATCATCTGGGTGATAACCGACCACTTCTCCAAAATGGTGCACTTAGTGCCGTTACCACGGTTACCGTCTGCACGGGCCTTGGCAGCATTATTCATTAGGCATATTTTCCGCCTACACGGTATGCCAGACAAAATTGTCAGTGATCGAGGTCCCCAGTTTGCGTCTCGGTTCTGGAGAGAGCTGTGTCGTCTACTCAGCATTGAGTTGAATCTCTCCTCTGCATACCATCCCGAGACGAATGGGTTGGTAGAGAGGGCCAACCAGACCTTGGTCACATACTTGCGACATTTTGTCTCTGCCAGGCAGGATGACTGGGCATCCTTGCTACCGTGGGCTGAGTTCGCTCTAAATAATGCTGTGGCTGACTCCACCGGACAGACCCCATTCCTCCTGAACTACGGTCAGCATCCACGGGTACCAGTGCCTATGCCCGTGTCTTCCGCCGATTCCAGGGTGGCAGACTGGGCTGTGGAGGCACGGGACATTTGGGACTGCACTCAGGATGCCATTCAGGCCTCCAAAGAGAGGATGAGGTCTTCGGCCGATGCCCATCGGCGCCCCGCTCCTACATTTGCTCCGGGTGACCTAGTGTGGCTTACTGCCCGAAACATCAGGCTACGGGTAGAGTCCACCAAGTTGGCACCTCGCTTTTTGGGCCCCTTTAAAGTTCTTGAGCAGGTGAACCCGGTGGTTTACCGCCTAGTCCTTCCGCCTCGCCTTGGTATCACTGACACCTTTCACATGTCCCTCTTGAAACCCGTGGCCATTTCCCGGTTTTCCGAGTCATCTGCCGGGACGTCGGGTTCATCTGCCGACGATCATGAGGTGGATGCCATTGTTGGGTGCAAGGTGGTACGAGGCAAAAAATTTTATTTGGTGGATTGGAGGGGTTATGGGCCTGAGGATAGATCCTGGGAGCCTGCCGAGCATGTTCACGCTCCGCAGCCTTTGAACGCAGCGAGGCCCAAAGAAGGGGGGGCCCTAGGAGGGGGGGTAATGTTAGGGTTTGATTTACCGCTGCTGCACAAGGGGAGTCTCAAACCCGTCCCGCTGCGGTCTCCCATTCATCTCCGGCCGCAGTGGAGCCTGCTCAGCAGAGATGTCGGTCCAGGCGTCTTGCCCACTCCACTACTGTGCAGTGACTTGCTGCTGCCTTTCCTGGATCTGCTATTATAGCCAGTGCTGGAGCAGACGTCTTTGGGACAAAGTCCTGCATTTTCCCTTCTGAGCATGCCCAGAGTGAGATCTCTCATTGGAGATCAGGGGACACATGTTAAGGTGCTGCAGCGGCTCCTATTGGTCCGCCAGGAAGGTCATGTAGCTACATGTGTTTGTAACAGTTTCTCATTGGCCCTTGTTCCTGGAAGGTCCTATAGCTGTTGCTATAAAAGGGTAGCATGGCTGGGCCGTCATGCGCTAATATCAACCATTGTATGCTATGCGCCAGTGTGGTCATGTGTATGTGTGGATAGGGACCCGGCTGAAATAAGCCACTAGAATACCGACTTAATCGGTGAGGAGTTTGGTATGGTAGCTGGTCAGGGTCGGTGTCCTAGATGCCCTAGATTACCGGCATAACCGGTGAGGAGTTTTGATTGCCGTATTCAGGGTCTGGCGTTCAGACGCCATAGATTGCGGGTGACTCCCGCGAGGACATTAGCACATGATCACGCTTTATGTACGCTTAGCACTTAACTGTGTACCTGAGAGCCTTACAGGACACAGTGCTTTTTCTCAGCGGCCCTGTGACGTAACAGGGTTCGCTTTCAACGCTAGTCAGCGCCCTAGCGTGTTTTCTTTGCCACTCAGTTGTGTCTAGTGAGTGCGCGCCATATATCGCTGCGGCTCTCCTTCTAGCGGCTCTGTGGAGTAACAGAGTTCGCACTCTTTGCCACAGCGCATTACGGCGTTTATGTTGGCGACTCTGCGGGATAACAGAGTTTGCTTCTCGCGCCATTTTTACTAGCAGCAAGCTCCGCTTGCACGGTGGACCCCGGGCTGCGAACGTACCTTTCTACATTATATATTTGGTGTGTTCCGCAGACCCATAACACTATCTATGATGCTCAAGTGTATGATGGGCCCCGTATATAATTCTCCAGTGTATAATGCTCCCCAATATATTGCTCCAAACATTAAAAAAAATGAAAAACCTCTCCTCGCTGGGCACTGCTCTACTCTGGACTCCTCTGCAATGTGACTGTTCAGGCAGAGGGCGAACAGAAGTGACGTCATAGCGCTGTCTGACCTGAATGTGACTGTCAGGAAACGCAGAAGACGTCACAGCAGTGGAGCAGGGAGAGGTAACTATTGCAAGTGCTGGGGCCCTGAGCAAGCAGGGGGGGCCCACTCTTGGGCGACTGCACTGGCACAGGGCCCCAGATAGTACGCGGGTGGCTCTGATGGCGAGTGGTTAGCCCCTCCACCAACTCAGGGCCCCGGCACTTGCCGGGTGCACCTGGTGCTGACGCCGGCCCTGGGGGGGTATAGCCCAGATAAGGAGGTGGAAAAACTGGCATATGTTGAGGTGTAGGTACACGTTCAGCAGCTGCAAATGGAGGAATTAGAGAAGTCGGAGGAAGAGGAGGACAAAGTGAGCCATTTTGCTGGAAACCTACAGTATGTGTCATCAGAGGAAGGTGGGACAAAATCCTTTGAAACCCAGGCATGGTTCATTTTAATGAAGGTGAGATCACCAATAGAGTTGAGCGATACTTTCCGATATCCTAAAGTATCGGAATCGGAATGGTATCGCCGATATCACTAAAATATCGGCGATACCCGATACCGATACCGGAAGTCCCATGTAAGTCTATGGGAACAAAATATCGAAATTAAAAAAAAACCATTCTTGCCTTGTTGGTTAATTGTACATGAAGGAAAACAAGAAAGAGTAATGTAGAATGTATTGGGGAAGGTTGAGGAGACATTAAAGGCATAGATGTTTAACCCAATCAAATGGAATAGCATAAATATTTTTTTTTTTAAAGATGTTCGGATTGACGAAGAAATTGACAATGTTAACGTTTTTTATATTTTGGCAAATATGTATATTACACAACTTCCATGCTCTTCATCTTCACCTTTTTAACTTTTCACACACTTTCTCCTTCATAATCTTCTGCAGCATCATCTTTTTCATCAAATTATTCTTCATCTTCACCTTCTTTATCTTCTTCTTAAACTTCTTGCTATTCATCTTTTTGTTAACATTACTCATATTCTTCTTATTAAACTATTATTCTTATTCATATTCTGCTTCATCTTCTTCATCATATTCTTATTTGTGACAGAGAATCCTGTACTTGTAATCTGTCAAAGTATGAATTTTTCATCCTTCCGTTCTTGCTGTCACAAAAGATTTAAATTACAACAGTATTTGTCCGTGTTCAGTTTAGCCTGCAGCAGCAGGCATTTTCCAGGGGCACCACGAGGAGGAACGGACTCACCCCCATACACTGCTTAGTCTTCTTCTGCTTAGAATTTAGAGCATATATTTTGCTCTTCATTTTGGTCTTATACTTCATGTTCTTCTGCTTTTAGATCTTCTGCTTATTGTTCTTGTGTCTTGTTCGTATCTGTATTTGTAGCACATCTTGTACCAGCTGATTTACTGGGACACGGTTTACTAAGCAGGAGGTACTGTGCTCCAAAGCACTACAAGGACAGCAGACGTTGCTGGAACTCGGATACCGAGATGGATGCACCTAGGCCAAAGGCCCACATTGTTTGATGGAGCACCAGCTGCACGGTACTGGAAACCCGGAGGGGCAGCAGAAGGAAAAGAGCCAATGGCACAACCGAGGACCAGCTGACGTTACTGAACCCCAGTAACACAGGAGCAAGTGTTGACTGTGCTAACAGCACTTCCGAGCAACAACTGGCGGTGTTGGAGCCCAGGGTCAAGGAGGATGTTTAAATACTAGATCAAGTAATTTCCTTGTTACCTGTCAATTTTAAATGTCTATACTTCAAACAAGAGAAAGATAACCTTTACTACCATAAGATGATGATTTCATTTAAACTAATATCTAGATAAATAAAGAATTGACAAACATAAACACATACATTAACATGTTGAACAGCAATGCAAACCACAAAATAAATTAGTTAAGGAATCTGCTATACGGTTGTACATAAAAGCATACAAGTACATATCTGAATCCATTAATGATGGATAAGTAACAGTATGTACACCATTTTTATTGTATAGACAATGAATGTCTGACTTCAAAACATCATCAGCATTACAAGTTATCTGTGATATTACTAAAATGTTCCATTTGCTGAATAATGTCACTAAATATTTTATACAAAATTATACAATTTCCATCATGTAATACTCATAATATGTGGCAATAATCATTTTTATTAACAAACATAACCTTTAAAAAGTGCATAGTGCATAGTGAAAATTGCTATTTATGGCTGACTGTCGACTTGGAAGCATGACAACAGATAGATAAGGTATATATAGATGACACTGCATAGCCACAGATGGTGAATGGCGATGTAATACTGTACCTCAATAAAGTGTGCGTCACTACTACATATTTTTTTTTATATAGCTGTATAAACAGGGTACATGGATGTATGCTTGTGCCTTTGTTTTGACGCACAGACTGCCTTCCTGCTGAGACGCATTGGGTAGTGAACAGTTGTGTGCAGTGTTCACTGCAGTCTCTGCGGAATAACCACACTTAGATCTTATAACTTTTCAGACTTTCTTTATCAATCTACCAAGATGAAGAAGGCAGGGAGTAAGGCACGTGGTCGTGGAGTTTCTTCAGGGAGAGGACGTGTGGATTCTGTGGCTGCTGCGGCCCCCAGTGACACAGCATCCACCAGTTTTCCCCGGGCCGTGAGCGTTCCTTTATGCGCACTTTTGTAGGAGCTCGGAGTACCCCCCCGCTGCGGGAAGAACAAATTGAAGCCGTTGTTGTTTGGATCTCAGCCAATGCATCGACTTCAATTGCTTCCACCTCCTCTCAGGACCACAGCACTGTTGGGCAACCATCTGTCTCTTCACCGCCTGGCAAATTGCCCAGGCAGTCAGAGAGTTCTGTACAGGAGCCAGCTGAGTGTCTGCTTCTGTTCTCAGAATCTATTGGCTTGCAAACAGGGGCCCAGCCAAGCAGCATTCTGTAATGTGAAGAGGGAGTATGCAGTGATGCGCAACAGCTGTGTCTCTCTGAATCTGAAGAGGCGGGTGAGACAGTGCCGATGGTCAGCACACCGCAGAACGCATCTGATGATGATGAGACCCAGGTGCCAGTTTCTGTTGAGCATGGTGCTGGCCAGACCACCCAACAGCAGGTGTTGGAAGAGGGTAGTGGAGATGATGAGGTCCAAGACCCAACATGGCATGAGGAACAGGAAGGTGGTGGGAGCAGCTCAGAGGAATAATAATAATATTTATTTATATAGCGCCATCATATTCCGCAGCGCTTTACAGTTTAGCAGTTTCAGAACACAAGTCATAAGTAACAACGTTAACAATACAATAATTTAAGCTAAATAAGTCCCCCTGCTCGTGACAGCTTACAATGTACAATGAGATGGGGGAGATACAAAGTATAGGTGTTTATATACAATGGTGCATTTACAATGATGTTCCAGCCATCTTAAGGGACTGAGGGATGGAGATAGTGAATGGGCTAGAGACACACACACAGTTACACAGAATACATAGAATGACTTTGATTAGTGAATGTGATAGGCCGCTCTGAACAAATGTGTTTTGAGGGAGCGCCTGAAACCATGCAAATTGTGGATAGTCCTAATTTCTTGGGGTACAGCATTCCAGAGGATTGGCGTAGAGCAGGAGAAGTCTTGGAGTCGGGAGTGGGAGGTACGTATTAGTGCAGAGGTTAGTCGAAAGTCGTTTGCAGAGCGCAGCAGTCGGTTAGGCCGATAGATAGAAATGAGGGAGGAGATGTAGGAGGGGTGCTGCACTGTGGATAGCTTTGTGGCTGAGAACCAATACTTTGGTTGAAAGCTGGGAGAGGCCTAGAGAAATGGTTAGTGATAGAAGGAAGATAGAGGAAGACATTGCCCCAACGGTACAAACAGGAGGGAGAGTTAGGCTGCAGACTCGGTTGCCTGTAGCCTCCAGTTTGGCACCTGTTCGGAGCAGTTGTCTTCCAAAAGTCAAAACGTGCGTTCCCAGGACTTGCACTGCGTGGTCCTTTTTTCACACACTTGCACATGATATTTGCTATGTGAAATGCAAGCTGTGTTATCAAAAATTAAAAATAGCTAAAAGTGTCAGTCACCTCAATACCACAAATATGTGGAAACATGTGCGGACAAAGCACGTAGTTGAGTTACAAAGACACACTGGAGATGTAGGCCAACCTACAGCAGCACCTACATCTTCAGGTTGTGTTGAAGCCTCTTCATCGAGCTCACACACAGCTGGTTCTGCTTCCTCACAGGATCGCCATGGAAGAACCTCGGCCACTGTTGTCCAGAGACAAACTGTTATTCCACACACAGCAGCAAGTTCCCTGTCATCCTCACACTCCCAGGCCACAAAACAGCCATCGGTAGCACAGGCATGGGATAAAAGACGGCCATACTCCGCAAACCATGCACGAGCACAGGCTCTGAATGCTGGCATTGCAAAACTCCTGTCCCTTGAAATGCTGTGATTCAGGCTGGTGGAGACAGACAGTTTCCGTAACTGAATATCATTGTCAGTCCCACAATACAATGTGCCAAGCCGATTTCATTTCAGCAGGCAAGCCGTCCCTGGTCTGCAAAAGCATGTTGAGGGAAAAATTAAACATGCGCTACTAAAAGCCCTCAGTAGCAAGGTCCACCTGACCACCGATGCGTGGACCACTACCCATTGTTATGATCTGCTACAACCAGTAAGGAAAGAAGGGAATTCTGTCCCTACAATACAACTAAGCTGAATCCCTACGATGTAACGGGGAACCTGATCCTGCGACCAGACCCGCTAAAGTCCTCATCTAGTGTGAACGAAGACCTATAGTTGCGAGGGAGTAATCCCTACAAGATCTAGGGACTGGGAGAAAAGGTGGACACCTCCTAACATAAATTGTAGCATGGATAATTAAACAGAAAAATAAATACTTTGTGATCCTAACATCAAGCAAAACTGACAGATTAAGGCACCTAAGCACCCGGCTAGCTTAACAGTAGATAATACAATGAAGTCAAGCAAAGCCAGAAGGGCGGAGCCAGACTAAATAGGGAAAAAAGGTCATGTGACCAGCAAACTGAAACAAAACCTAACAAGAGGGTTCTAACACCCATGGCCAGGGACAATACCTTTCCCTCACTGCCCATTGGGTCAATGCTGTGTAACCGGGTACTGATCTTGCGAGTGGCGCTGTACGTGTTCTGCCAACTCCAAGGATTGCAGGAATCAAGTCTGTACACATTGACTCCTCCTCCTACTCCAGTTCCTCAGAATCATCGCTGCAGGAGCCGTCACGGTCTACCTCCACATGGACCCGTGAACGTTTACCTGTTGCGACCGATATGAGCACAGCCGTGTCCAAATGTCAACAGGCCGTCCTGAAATTAATTTCCATGGGGAATCTTAGCCACACAGCGCAGGAGCTCTGTAATGCCATAAAGCAGGAGAGCGACGTGTGGTTTTTGGAAGCGAATTTACAGGCAGGCTTGGTAGTGTGTGACAATGGCCGAAATCTGGTGTCAGCTCTGGGCCTTGGCAACCTCACTCACATACCATGTCTGTCATATGTGCTCAACTTGGTCGTGCAGAGTTTTTTGAGGGACTATCCGGATCTTGATGCACTGCTGCACAAGGTCCGCCTAGAGTGCGCTCACTTGCGACGTTCCAGCATGGCCAGATCGCTGATTGCAGCTCTGCAACGCAGATTTCACCTTCATGAACATCGCATCATATGTGACGTACCCACCAGGTGGAATTCCTCGTTACATATGTTGGAGCGGTTGTGTGAGCAGCAGCCAACAGTAATGGAGTATCAGCTGCATCAGGCGCAGTCAACTCGCAATTTGCGGCGTTCACACTTCACCACTACTGAGTGGGCCTCTATAATAAGAATAATAATATTATTTATTTATATAGCGCCATAATATTCCGCAGTGCTTTACAGTTTAACAGTTTCAAAACACGAGTCATAAGTAACAACGTTAACAATACAATAATTAAAGCAAAATCAGCCGCCCCTGCTGGTGAAAGCTTACAATCTACAATGAGGTGTGGGAGATACAAAGTACAGGTGTTTATATACAATGGTGTTTTTACAATGATGGTCCAGCCATTTTAAGGAAGTGAGGGATGCATGGAGATAGTGAATGGGCTACACACACAGAATTACACATAGAATGACTTTGATTAGTGAATGTGATAGGCCACTGTGAACAAATGTGTTTTGAGGGAGCGCCTGAAACCATCCAAATTGCGGATAGTCCTAATTTCTTGGGGTAGAGCATTCCAGAGGATTGGCGCAGCGCGGGTGAAGTCTTGGAGTTGGGAGTGGGAGGTACGGATTAGTGCAGAGGTTAGTCGAAGGTCGTTTGCAGAGTGCAGCAGTCGGTTAGGCCGATAAATATAAATAAGGGAGGAGATGTAGGGGGGTGCTGCGCTGTGGAGAGCTTTGTTGGTGAGAACCAGTAATTAGAATTGGATCCTATAATGAATGGGCAGCCACTGCCAGTGTAATGAGTGGCGAATAACTCTATGAAGGATATCTGCCACGTTTTGCGTGCGTTTGATGAGTCAACGCGGATGGCGAGTGCAGATGATGCACTAGTCAGCCTGACTGTCCCCCTTATCTGCCTGCTTCAAAAAACACTGCAAGCACTAAGGCATGAGGTTTTGGAAGAGGTGGAGGATGAGGAGTCACAAATTCCATCACCTTCTGGACAGTCAGCGCAACGTGGTTCCTCACAAAGGGCTGGAGGACTTTCAAAGTACCATGCTGTATCAACAATTGAACCTCCAGAGTCGCTGTCTATATTTTCATAACCATTACAAACTTTTAATGTATTTACAAAGCACATAATGTACATTTTTTGTCTATCCTTTTGTAATGCTATTGTGTTTCCATAAACTGATGTTACAGAATTATGATACAAAGTTTTTAAATTTTGAGTTTTAAATTTTGTAAATTTATATGTATTTGAAGGACTTTGTGAGGAGGATGAGGAGGAGTCAATGGAGGAGGAAGACATCGCTCCAGAGGGAGGTAGACAATGCTCTAGTCAGTATGTAGACCAAGGGTGGGGTGATGCACAGCAGGCGGAGATGACGCCTCTTGCAGGGGACAACGTTTCTTGGCCAGTTGGGAGTCTGCAGCACATGGTTGATTTCATGCTGCAGTGGCTGAGAAACGACCGCCGCATCGAACACATTCACACCACGTCTGATTATTGGGTGTACACCCTCCTAGACCCTCGCTACCGGGACAACTTACAAAGCCTCATCACGCCGTTGAACCGGGAGCGTAAAATGCGGAAGTACCAAGACACACTGGTGCAATCCATAATGTTCTCCATTCCAGCCGAGAGCACTGCTGCTGCTACTGATTTACAAAGCAGCTCTGTGCGTCGAGGCAGTGGAGACAGCTCTGCAACAAGAGGGAGCACAAGCAGCGCCTCTGCACAGGGCAAGAACAGTATGTTCCAAATGTGTCGAAGTTTTGTGGCAGCGCCACCAATGTCTACACCATCCGAGACGGCTCCAGTCAGCAGGAGGCAACATTTCCGTAAGATGGTGACAGACTACATGTCTTGCCCTCTCAGTGTACTCCCAGATGGCTCTTCCCCATTCAAGTTTTGTGTCTCTAAGCTGGATACATGGCCAGAGCTTAGCCAGTATGCATTGGAGGTGCTGGCTTGATCTGCTGCCAGTGTATTATCGGAGCGCGTCTTTACTGCTGCAGGTGGTGTACTAACAGACCGTTGCATGCGACTATCCTACGATAATGTAGAACGGCTTACTTTTCTGAAAATGAACTAGGCATGGATCTCGCCTGAATTTGCCTGTCCGGTTTCAGATTAACTAACTGGTTGGCAACGTTTTCCATGTCTCCTGTTATGTTCATCTTTCTACCACCTGAGCTATACTCCCTGGGCTACAACACTGCCAGTTGCTGCTCAGAAGTGTCGTGTCCACAGACCAATACACAAGCTATAGTGATAGTGGGGTTCAGTAACGCCTGCTGTTCCCCTGCTGTGTGTCCGGCAAAAATTACTGCTACCTAGCTACACATGTTTAAAAAAACATGACATGTTAAAGTGGCTAGTGCTACACATAGATATCAGGCTACACCCTTATTTCTAAGCTGTAAACAAGTGAAACGTCAAATTTAAAACCATTCAATGATTAGTGTTGGTAACAAATCTGTAACTAAATAATTGTGACATATTATGGCAGATATCCACATGTCTAACACAAATGCTAACACAAAAGCATACTTATGCTATAGGGTACTGATGGTGAACCTTCTCACTCCATAACTTTGACCAATCCAACTCACATCATGCCTCAAATGCTGCAATGTTGGAAGTGCATAATGTGGGTTGAACTTTGACAACAGCTGCAGTGCGAAGGTTATCCTTCTGTGTTCTTGGCTTTTAAATAAAAGCATACAAGTAAATATAATAATACATTGTTGATTAAGGGACATGATGTACACCTGTAATATTGTGCAAACAATGGATGTAGGACTATTCCTCTTCAACATTACTTATATTTGTGTCATTTGAAAAAATACATATTTTAGTTAAAAATTAAAAACCCATGTTCAGTAGCTGTGAAAGGCCCGTTTGTGTACTTCTATATTGTTTGCAACCAATGTATTGTATACGGATGGAAGCGCGTCACACTAATAGATTAGATTTATTTTAAATGGAATGTAGCAGAACCAATTGGAGATAAATGAAAAGGATGAGCCACTGAGACACGCTCAGCAGAGTACAAGCAGCAGTGCTTGAACATGTAACTGGAGCGTGATCTGCACTCAAAAAAGTAAAAAACACAGACTGAAGTGAACACTGAAACACAACTGTCCACAATCTGTGAAAAGCTCCTTTCTGTACTTCTATAGTGTTTGCAACCAATGTATTGTATACGGATGGAAGCGCGTCACACTAATAGATTAGATTTATTTTAAATGGAATGTAGCAGAACCAATTGGAGATAAATGAAAAGGATGAGCCACTGAGACACGCTCAGCAGAGTACAAGCAGCAGTGCTTGAACATGTAACTGGAGCGTGATCTGCACTCAAAAAAGTAAAAAACACAGACTGAAGTGAACACTGAAACACAACTGTCCACAATCTGTGAAAAGCTCCTTTCTGTACTTCTATAGTGTTTGCAACCAATGTATTGTATACGGATGGAAGCGCGTCACACTAATAGATTAGATTTATTTTAAATGGAATGTAGCAGAACCAATTGGAGATAAATGAAAAGGATGAGCCACTGAGACACGCTCAGCAGAGTACAAGCAGCAGTGCTTGAACATGTAACTGGAGCGTGATCTGCACTCAAAAAAGTAAAAAACACAGACTGAAGTGAACACTGAAACACAACTGTCCACAATCTGTGAAAAGCTCCTTTCTGTACTTCTATAGTGTTTGCAACCAATGTATTGTATACGGATGGAAGCACGTCACACTAATAGATTTGATTTTTTTCTAATATAATGGAGCTGCACCAATTCCACTAAATAAAATAAAAAAAAAAAAAAAAAAGTGACACGTGCAGATGCCTACAAACAGCGGTGGATGCAGAGCAAACTGCAGCGTCACCTGCACTGTCACACACACACCTTGCACAGAGCTGTTAAAACAACACTGGCAAAATGAAGCTTTACACAGCGGTTGGTAAACTAGCCTGCCTCAAGCACAGTAGTACACAAAATCGCAATATCTAACTGTCCCTCAGAGTCAGCACAGCAGCGTTCTGTCCCTAACTGAGTTCACAGCACAGTGACGCTAAAATGGCTGCGGCGCCTTTTATAGTGCATTCTGACATCATTTCAGCAGCCAATCACAGCCATGCCATTAGTTAAGATGACCGCATCATTACAGGATGTGCCCACACTTCGTAGGATTCCTCATTGGCTGACTAAAATCACATTGCCTCTCAAAGAATTATGGGAACTTCCGATTCCGGTATACGATATGGAAAAAGTATCGGAATTAAGTATCGGAATTCCGATAACGCGAATATCGGCCGATACCCGATACTTGCGGTATCGGAATGCTCAACACTAATCACCAACATTTTTGGTCGACAGCCGGGTCCTTCTTTCTGTCAGGATTGATCCAGCAGCACTGAAGACTCTTTCTGATAGCACACTACCAGCAGGGCAAGCGAGGTCCTGTAAGGCATATTGTGCCAATTCAGGCCAGGTGTCCAGTTTACAGGCCCAGTAGTCAAAGGGGAATGAACTGTGAGGGAGAACATCGATAGGGGAGGAGAGGTAATTTTGAACCATAGTTGACAACTGCTGTCTCCTGTCTGTTGCAATCGATTCAGTATTAACAGTCGTGTGAGCGTTACTCGAGAAATCAGTCCACAACTTGGTCATGAAACCCCTGTCTCCAATGCCACTTCGGCTGTGTGCACCACGACAACTCTTCCATGTTGCCAGTACGGCTCATGGTAGAACCTGCACTGCTGCTGTGTGCTGGGAATGCCTCTAACAAACGATTTACCAGAGTTCCTTGTTTGCTCGCCAATATAAGCTCTAGGTTCTCCTGTGGCATGATGTTCTGTAATTTGCCTTTATAGCGTGGATCAAGGATGCTGGCCAACCAGTAGTCGTCATCCTTCATAATTTTGGCAGTGCGGGGGGTCCCTTTTTAGGATCCGCAAGACATAATGACACATGTGGGCCAATGTTCCAGGTGTCAATGATGCACTGCCAGTGGTGGGTGGAGGAGCACTTTCTGGCAAATCCACATCCCTCCAGTCACGCACAAACCCTGTACCTGACCTAGGCAAGCCAACATTTTCTCTTGCCTCCTGAGAAGCATCCTCCTCCCCAAAATAATCATCCCCCTGATCCTCCTCTTCTTCCTCTTCTTTCTCCACCTCGTCCAGGACAGTTCCCTGAGCAGACAATGGCTGACTGTCATGAAGGCTTCCCTCCTCCTCCTCCGCTGCAGACGCCTGATCCTTAATGTGCATCAAAGTTTGCATGAGCAGACGCATAAGTGGGATGCTCATGCTTATGATGGCGACGTCTGCGCTTACCAGCCTTGTGCATTCCTCAAAACACTGAAGGACTTTACAGAGGTCTTTTAGCTTTGACCACTGCACACCCGACAACTCGATGCCTGCCCTCAAGCTGCCTGCCTGTGTATCCTCCCACAAATGCATTACAGCCTGCCTCTGTTCACACAGCCTCTCAACCATGTGCATGGTGGAGTTCCACCTTGTTGCAACGTCTATGATTAGGTGGTGCTTGGAGAGGTGGAGCGATCACTGCAGCCTCTGCATACGACTGGAGTCTACAGGCGAGCAACGGATGTGCGAGCACAGTCTTCGCACCTTATGGAGCAGGGCTGTTGACTCTGGATAATTATTTATGAAGCATTGCACCACCAGGTTCAAGATGTGAGCCAGGCAAGGTATGTGTCTGAGTTTTGCCAGGGCTATGGCCGCCACAAAATTAGGCCGTTATTATTGACTACCTTGCCTGGCTCAAGATGTAGACTGCCCAGCCATGACTCAGTTTCTCGCTGCAAGTAGTCGGCCAATACTTCCGTGGTGTGTCTGTTGTCGCCCAAAGACATCATCTTTAAAACAGCCTGCTGACGCTTACCACTAGCAGTTTGATAGTGGGAAACCTCGTGTGCAACACTGGCAGCTGCGGATGGAGAGCTCGTGCGACTGCGCTCTGTCGACGAGCTTTCGCTTCTGGAGGAGGAGGAGGGTTGAACGCCTACAGCCAACTGTTGCCTATACCATGGGCTAGGCAGCACTCTCCCACCGCTGCTTTCTCCTGTGGACCCTGCATCCACCACATTAACCCAGTGCGCAGTGATGGACACGTAACTGCCCTGGCCATGCCTACTGGCTCATGCATCTGTTGTGAGGTGCACCTTTCCACTTACTGATTGTTTGAGTGCATGGACAATGCGGTCTTTCACATGCAGGTGGAGGGCAGGGATGGCTTTTCTAGAAAAGAAGTGCCGACTGGGTAGGTAATAGTGTGGGACAGCGTAGGCCATGAGCTCTCGGAATGCTGCGCTTTCAACCAAACAGTAGGGCATCATCTAAATTGAAATCAGTTTGGCAATGTAGGTGTTCAAAGCCAGTGTATGTGGATGAGAGAATGAGTACTTTCTTGTCCTACTCAGAGTGTCTGCTAGGGTGAGCTGGACTTGAGAGCTGCATATTGGGGAACTAGCGGTGGACAAGGCGGACTGAGAGGGGGTTGGTGATGGTGGTGGTGGTGATGGCCTAGATTCAGTCTTTCGTTGCAAAAACATTGTGATTCCCTGAATGCTTTGGCCTTGCGACGACACCTCAACATTTCTTGCTGGTGGTGTACTAACCGGTGGGCTTAAAGTGGGGGAAGCGATGTAGCATTGCTGGCTACCTTCAATCGGAGCAGGTGCACATGTGCTATCTGAGGTTTTGTCCATGCTTACAAGTGCATGGTGTTTAAATGTCTAAGCATGCAACTGGTATTCAAATTTCAGAGATTTTTCCATCGGCTAAAGGTCCTTCCGCACTTCTTACAGATATCCTTTGCCTCATCAATAGGATATTGGTCAAAAAAGTGCCACACTGCACTCTTCCTACTATGGGATAAATTTTCAGGGCTTGCATGCTGTGCTAATTTGACCCCAATAGATGCCAATCCGGGTCAACAACTGGGTCATCCATTACCTCCTCTTCAATTTCATCTGCACCTTCCTCTGTGTCACCGTGTAAGGAGGTATAGTATGCATGAAGGGGCACCTGAGTTTCATCAGGGTCAGATTCTAGCTCAGTAAACTGCGAGGGCAATGTAGTGCTCTGGGTGAATGTACCAGCAGAATCATTTAGCAGTGGCTGTGCATCAGTGCACTCCATGTCATATTCATCTCGGACTGGGGAATTCAGGATTTGACTTGATAACCCAGGCATGGTATGTGAAAAGAGCTCCATGGAGTAATTTGAAGTGGGGCCTGCCGCATCCTTCACTGTTTGTGGGGGTGAAGGTCACAAGTAAAGGTGTTGTTCCTGACCAGGAGCCTGCACTAATGACTCAGTGCTTGCATTTTTTGAAACTTCAGAAGAGTAGGCGATAGAGCTGGAGGCTGTTTCGGCAATGTAAGCCAAAACCTGTTCCTGATGCTCTGGCTTTAAAAGCGGTTTACTTAGTCCCAGAAAAGGGAGCCTTCCAGGCCTTCTGGAGCCAGACGACGCAGGCTCAACAGCTCCTGCCTTAGGTGCTATTGTGCTTTTGGCACTACCAGCAGATGCACCACCACCACCATCAGTACCAGCTGGCCCCCCCGCCCACATCCACGGCCTCTTCCACCATACTTCCTCATGTTTGGGAAAATGTACCAAAAATACCAGCAGATATATGGTACTGTATCAGAAGTGTACAGATGTTTACGGTGAAGAGGCTCACAGGCTCAGTGTGGATTAGAGCAGAATATAAAAAGCAGAAAAAGGGTACTGTATCAGAAGCGTACAGCTGTATACAGTGTGGGGGAAATTGTAAATCTCCGTATATATTTCCGGAGTCACACAAAGACGCTCACTCAGTATGGATTAGACCAGAATATAAAAAGCAGAAAATGGGTACTGTATCAGAAGCGTACAGCTGTATACAGTGCAGGGGAAATTGTAAATCTCCGTATATATTTCCGGAGTCACACACTGACGCTCACTCAGTATGGATTTGACCAGAATACAAAAAGCAGAAAAAAGGTACTGTATCAGAAGATGACAGGCTCAGTATGGATTAGAACAGAACATAAAAGCAGAAAAGGGTACTATATCAAAGCAACAGCTGTATAAATGTAGGGGTAATGTAAACTCTATATAATTCCGAGCACACAAAGCATCACAGGCTCAGTATGGATCAATGTAAGGGTTAAAACAGAAAAGATATATAAAGCGTACAGCTGATACATGAGGAAATTGTAAATCTCCGTATATATTTTCCGGAGTCACACACAGACGCTCACAGCTCAGTATGGATTAGACTAGAATATAAAAAGCAGAAAAAGGGTACTATATCAGAAGCGTACAGCTGTATACATGTAGGGGAAATTGTAAATCTCCGTATATATTTCCGGAGTCACACAAGACGCTCACTCAGTATGGATTAGACCAGAATACAAAAAGCAGAAAAATGGGTACTGTATCAGAAGCGTACAGTGTATATAGTGAGGGTAAATTTAAATCTCCGTATATATTTCCGGAGTCACACACGACGCTCACTCAGTATGGATTTGACCAGAATACAAAAAGCAGAAAAAAGTACTGTATCAGAAGATACAGGTGTATATAGTTAGGGTAAAATTTCAATCTCCGTATATATTTCGGAGTCACACACAGACGCTTTCTCAGTATGAATTTGACCGAATACAAAAGGCAGAAAAAAGGTACTGTATCAGAAGATACCAGGTGTATATATTAGGGGTAAATTTCAATCTCCGTATATATTTCCGGAGTCACACACGGACGCTCACTCAGTATGGATTTGACCAGAATACAAAAAGCAGAAAAAAGGTACTGTATCAGAAGATATCAGGTGTATTATATTATAGGGGAAAATTTCAATCTCTGTATATATTTCCGGAGTCACACACAGACACTCACTCAGTATGGATTTGACCGAATACAAAAAGCAGAAAAAAGGTACTGATCAGAAGAACCAGGTATATATAATGTAGGGGAAAATTTCAATCTCCTATATATTTCCGGATCACACACAGACGCTCATCTCAGTATGGATTTGACCGTAATACAAAAGGCAGAAAAAAGGTACTGTATCAGAAGATATCAGGTGTATATAGCGCAGGGGAAAATTTCAATCTCCATATATATTTCCGGAGTCATACACAGATGCTCTTTCAGTTTGGATTTGACCGTAATACATAAGGCAGAAAAAAGGTACTGTATCAGAAGATACCAGGTGTATTTAGTATAGGGGAAAATTTCAATCTCCGTATATATTTCCGGAGTCACACACAGACGCTCTCTCAGTATGGATTTGACCGTAATACAAAAGGCAGAAAAAATGTACTGTATCAGAAGATACCAGGTGTATATAGTTTAGGGGAAAATTTCAATCTCCGTATATATTTCCAGAGTCACACACAGACGCTCACTCAGTATGGATTTGACCAGAATACAAAAAACAGTAAAAAGGTACTGTATTAGAAGATACCAGGTGTATATAGTATTGGGGAAAATTTCAATCTCCGTATATATTTCCGGAGTCACACACAGACGCTCTCTCAGTTTGGATTTGACTATAATACAAAAGGCAGAAAAAAGGTACTGTATCAGAAGATACCAGTTATATATAGTGTAGGGGAAAATTTCAATCTCCGTATATATTTCCGGAGTCACACACTGACGCTCTCTCAGTATGGATTTGACCGTAATACAAAAGGCAGAAAAAAGGTACTGTATCAGAAGATACCAGTTATATATAGTGTAGGGGAAAATTTCAATCTCCGTATATATTTCCGGAGTCACACACAGACGCTCACTCAGTATGGATTTGACCAAAATACAAAAAACAGAATAATGTACTGTATCAGAAGATACCAGGTGTATATAGTTTAGGGGAAATTTCAATCTCTGTACATATTTCTGGAGTCGCACACAGATGCTCTCTCAGTATGGATTTGACCGTAATACATAAGGCAGAAAAAAGGTACTGTATCAGAAGATACCAGGTGTATTAAGTATAGGGGAAAATTTCAATCTCTGTATATATTTCCGGAGTCACACACAGACGCTCTCTCAGTATGGATTTGACCTGAATACAAAAAGCAGAAAAAAGGTACTGTATCAGAAGATACCAGGTGTATATAGTGAAAGGGAAAATTTCAATCTCCGTATATATTTCCAGAGACACACACTGACGCTCTTTCAGTATGGATTTGACCGTAATACAAAAGGCAGAAAAAAGGTACTGTATCAGAAGATACCAGTTATATATAGTGTAGGGGAAAATTTCAATCTCCGTATATATTTCCGGAGTCACACACAGACGCTCACTCAGTATGGATTTGACCAAAATACAAAAAACAGAATAATGTACTGTATCAGAAGATACCAGGTGTATATAGTTTAGGGGAAATTTCAATCTCTGTACATATTTCTGGAGTCGCACACAGATGCTCTCTCAGTATGGATTTGACCGTAATACATAAGGCAGAAAAAAGGTACTGTATCAGAAGATACCAGGTGTATTAAGTATAGGGGAAAATTTCAATCTCTGTATATATTTCCGGAGTCACACACAGACGCTCTCTCAGTATGGATTTGACCTGAATACAAAAAGCAGAAAAAAGGTACTGTATCAGAAGATACCAGGTGTATATAGTGAAAGGGAAAATTTCAATCTCCGTATATATTTCCGGAGTCACACACAGACGCTCTCTCAGTATGGATTTGACTATAATACAAAAGGCAGAAAAAAGGTACTGTATCAGAAGATACCATGTATATATAGTGCAGGGGAAAATTTCAATCTCCGTATATATTTCCAGAGACACACACTGACGCTCTTTCAGTATGGATTTGACCGTAATACAAAAGGCAGAAAAAAGGTACTGTATCAGAAGATACCAGTTATATATAGTGTAGGGGAAAATTTCAATCTCCGTATATATTTCCGGAGTCACACACAGACGCTCACTCAGTATGGATTTGACCAAAATACAAAAAACAGAATAATGTACTGTATCAGAAGATACCAGGTGTATATAGTTTAGGGGAAATTTCAATCTCTGTACATATTTCTGGAGTCGCACACAGATGCTCTCTCAGTATGGATTTGACCGTAATACATAAGGCAGAAAAAAGGTACTGTATCAGAAGATACCAGGTGTATTAAGTATAGGGGAAAATTTCAATCTCTGTATATATTTCCGGAGTCACACACAGACGCTCTCTCAGTATGGATTTGACCTGAATACAAAAAGCAGAAAAAAGGTACTGTATCAGAAGATACCAGGTGTATATAGTGAAAGGGAAAATTTCAATCTCCGTATATATTTCCGGAGTCACACACAGACGCTCTCTCAGTATGGATTTGACTATAATACAAAAGGCAGAAAAAAGGTACTGTATCAGAAGATACCATGTATATATAGTGCAGGGGAAAATTTCAATCTCCGTATATATTTCCAGAGACACACACTGACGCTCTTTCAGTATGGATTTGACCGTAATACAAAAGGCAGAAAAAAGGTACTGTATCAGAAGTTACCAGGTGTATATAGTTTAGGGGAAAATTTCAAGCTCCGTATATATTTCCGGAGTCACACACAGATAGTCAGCATGTATTTGTCCGTGATACCAGTCGGTACACGGTAGTGTGTGAGGAGCGTACAGCTCTATACAGTGTTGGAAAAAATGAACGCTCGGTAACTGTGCAGAAAAAAAGAATAAAAGTATTAGTGCTGTGTAAAAAGCAGTCTGCACAGCAGTGTACACACAGCAATACAGCTAACAGGCAGCCTAATAACCAGCGCTGCTGCACACAAGGAAATCCTCCCTGTCACTGCACACTAACTGTACAGCACAATTGCTATCAGTTAGCATATTTCTCTTTCCAGTCCTAACTCTCTCCATACTGATAAACAGCGTCAGCAACCTCTCCCTACTGTTAAGATCGACAGAAGTAAAATGGCGGTTGGGGTCAGGGCTTTTATATACACTATGACGCCTCCCAAAGCAAGCCAATCACTGCAATGCCCTTCTCTAAGATGGTGGTGGAAGGTGCCCATGTCATCTCGTTGCCCACAGTGTACGTCCTTGCTCATTGGCTGAAAAAAGGCGCAAGCATTATGGGAAAACCGACTTTGGCGCTTGTTTTGCCAAACGCATGGCCGACTTCACTTTTGGAGAAAGTTGGCGACTAATGAATCTGACCGACCTGTTTCGCTCAACTCTAATCCCCACTGATCACAAGAATGATGCCCCCACAATTGATTGAATTGGTGTTCACACGTGCATAATCACTCAATATATTTGACTGACTGGACATAGCCAAGCGCTGTGTTATACTCTGTGGATACAGTCAAAAGTCATCATGCAAGAATATTGAATGCAGTTGATAAATGCAGGAGATATTAAATACAAAAAAATAAGAAGTAAAATTAGAAATGAAAAAAAATCAAAAAAAAAAAACTGTCCCTGAAATACATGAATGAACTAAGTGGTAAGGTATTTCAAAGACTAAGCCAGACAGATACCACCATGTGTGAACTGGGCCTTTCCAATTGTAAGGACTCAGAATATTAATGTCTACCAATGGTAATTTTCTTTTGTATATTTTTTTCTTATACCTTTTGAAGTTAAGAAATATTTACAGTGTATTTATCTGCTAAAAATGTAACTAGAGCACTGAAGAATGCTTTATTTAACCTTATTAGCGACAATATGCTATTGGAACATTTGTGGGAAAAAAGCAACATTATGAGCATTAACTGAGCATGAGAACATTTGTAATATCACCCTCAGAGAATAATGAACAGATACTAGAGATTGAAATTCTGACATAGTTTACAGAACGATAATCCAAACATCTGTTTTAATGACAAGGGATTTGAGCAGAATAGAGAATACATGGGAATGCAATGTAACTTTTAGTATAGTCCTAACATTGAATCAATGCTGTTCAGCTAAATACAGCTTGCTGCTAATATAAGCAATTTTCCTCATATTTCTGGGCCACATGCCAGATGTTAGGATTCAGTTACAGGCACAAGGTCAAGAGGGAATCAAGTAGATGAAATTATATGAATCTGAGAAATAGATGGATAATTATAGATAAAAACAGAAAAACAAACCACTATTTCAAATACTCACAGAGATATTCATGTTTTTGCCTGTATATTGCTTTTATAGATGCCAGTTATATTTGTCTCTATGTGGAATAGCAAAATCACATAAATGCTTATCAGCCTTTTTGTTGCTTAACATTGCTGATTGAAAAAAAAATTTGGCTGTGGAATGTAATAATGGTAAATACATCCAAAACCATGCCCATTACTGAAAGATCCGTAAAATTGTCAAGTTTAGTGATGAGCGAACGTGCTCGGATAACGTGTTATCCGAGTATCTTGGGCGTGCTCAAATAATATATTTGAGTCCGTTTGGCTGCATGTTTTGTATCGGTAGACAGTCACAACACAAGCAGGGATTTCCAAACAAACAGGCAATCCTGCGTGTGTCGCGGCTGTCTACCACTGCGAAACATGACGCCGCAGGGACTTGGAAATATTATCCGAGCGCTACAAAATACTCGGATAACACTCAAGCATGCTGGGATAACACATTATTTGAGCACATTCGCTCATTACTAGTCAAGTTATATTTATTAAGTGAAGTTCTTACTCCATTGTGATTTCACATAAGATCTTATACA
>JARQOD010004975.1:0-51052 GCA_033576555.1 Oophaga sylvatica
CACAATCTTCACTGGACAGTCCAGTACCGCTTGTAACCACCAGAGGGAGCCTCTGCTCAGAACTCATTTCAAGTCCATTCACAACAGTACCCCCCCCCTTGAGGAGGGGTCACCGAACCCTCACTTGAGCAACCAGGTCGGTCAGGATGAGTTCTATGATACGCACGGATGAGTCTCCTAGCATGGATGTCCGAAGCAAACACCCAAGAATTGTCTTCCTGACCATAACCTCTCCACTTAACCAAATACTGGAGTTTCCGTCTAGAAAAACGAGAATTCAATATTTTCTCAACCACATACTCCAGATTGCCCTCAACCAAAACAGGGTCAGGAGGCACAGTAGTAGGAACCACTGGCTCAACAAACCTCTTCAACAAGGACTTGTGGAACACGTTATGGATCTTAAGTGTCCCTGGAAGAAGCAAACGAAAAGAAACAGGATTAAGAATCTCCATGATCTTATAAGGTCCAATGAACCTAGGCTTAAATTTAGGAGATGCCACTCTCATAGGAATATTTTTTGAGGACAACCAGACCAAGTCCCCCACTTTAAACCGAGGACCATCAGTCCTATGCCGGTTAGCAAACCGCTGGGCCCTCTCCTGAGAGAGGGACAACCTCTCCACTACCTGGTCCCAAATCTGTTGCATATGCTCCACAACAGAGTCAACACCTGGACAGACAGAAGCCTCCGTCTGTCCTGAAGAAAATCGAGGGTGAAACCCAGAATTACAGAAAAATGGAGACATCAAAGTGGCAGAGCTAGCCCTATTATTAAGAGCAAACTCAGCCAAAGGCAAAAAAGAGACCCAGTCATCCTTATCAGCAGACACAAAGCATCTTAGATAAGTCTCCAATGTCTGGTTTGTTCTCTCAGTTTGACCATTGGTCTGAGGATGAAACGCCGAGGAGAAAGACAATTGAACACCAAGTTTAGAACAAAAGGTCCTCCAAAATCTTGAAACAAACTGGACTCCTCTGTCAGACATAATGTTCTCAGGAATGCCGTGTAAACGAATCACGTGCTGAAGGAACAAAGGCACCAATTCAGAGGAGGAAGGCAACTTAGGTAATGGCACAAGATGTATCATCTTGGAAAACCTATCACAAATCACCCAGATGACGGTCATTGTCTGAGAAACAGGGAGGTCGGAAATGAAATCCATAGAGATATGGGTCCATGGTCTCTTGGGCACAGGCAATGGCATCAACAAACCACTAGAGCGAGAGCAAGGCTTGGAGCGAGAGCAAGTCCCGCAGGACTGCACAAATTCCCTGACATCACGAGACAAGGTAGGCCACCAAAAGGACCGACTAACCAAGTCTCTGGTACCAAAAATTCCGGGATGACCAGCCAGTGCGGAACAATGAATCTCAGACATCACACTCTTTTTCCACTGGTCCGGGACAAACAATTTCCCAACAGGGCAGCGCTCGGGCTTATCCTCCTGACACCCCTCCAGAGCCAGTCTCAAATTGGGCGAGATGGCGGAAAGAACTATACCCTCTTTCAAAATATCAGAAGGATCAGATAACTCAGGAGAGTCCGCCAGGAAACTCCTCGAGAGGGCATCCGCCTTAACATTCTTAGTGCCAGGAAGAAATGAAACCACAAAATTAAAACGTGTGAAAAACAAGGCCCACCTGGCCTGTCTAGGATTAAGTCGCTTGGCAGATTCCAGATAAACCAGATTCTTATGGTCCGTAAGGACCACCACCTGATGTTTGGCTCCCTCTAGCCAATGTCTCCACTCCTCAAAAGCCCACTTCATGGCCAATAACTCCCGATTACCCACGTCATAATTACGTTCAGTAGGAGAAAATTTTCGAGAGAAAAAGGCACAAGGGTTACTTTTAGAGGTCTCTGGATCTCTTTGGGACAAAACGGCACCTGCCCCAATTTCAGAGGCATCAACCTCCACCTGAAATGGTAGAGAAACATCAGGCTGCCGTAGAACAGGAGCAGAAGTGAATCTCTGCTTAACCCCTTAAAGACCAAGCCATTTTGTAGGTTAAAGACCAGGCCAATTTTTACAATTCTGACCACTGTCTCTTTATGAGGTTATAACTCTGGAACGCTTCAACGGATCTTGGCGATTCTGAGATTGTTTTCTCGAGACATATTGTACTTCATGATAGTGGTAAAATTTCTTCAATATAACTTGCGTTTATTTATGAAAAAAACGGAAATATGGCAAAAAGTTTGAAAATTTTGCAATTTTCAAACTTTTAATTTTTATGCCATTAAATCAGAGAGATATGTCACAAAAATTCGTTAATAAATAACATTTCCCACATGTCTACTTTACATCAGCACAATTTTGGAACCAAAATTTTTTTTTGTTAGGAAGTTATAAGTGTTAAAAGTTGACCAGCAATTTCTCATTTTTCCAACAAAATTTACAAAACCATTTTTTTTAGGGACCACTTCACATTTGAAGTGAATTTGAGGTGTCAATATGACAGAAAATACCCAAAAGTGACACCATTCTAAAAACTGCACCCCCCAACGTGTTCAAAGCCACATTCAAGAAGTTTATTAACCCTTTAGGTACTTCACAAGAATTGAAGCAATGTGGAAGGAAAAAATTAACATTTAACTTTTTTTCCCAAAATTTTTCTTTCGACACAATTTTTTAACATTTTGTCAAGGGTATCAGTAGAAAATGAACCACAATATTTGTTGTACAATTTCTCCTGAGTACAGCGATACCCCATGTGTGGGGGTAAACCACTATTTGGCCGCATGGCAGAGCTCGGAAGGGAAGCAGCGCCATTTGACTTTTTTGGCTGGAATTGAGATTGGACGCCATGTCGCATTTGGAGAGTCCCTGTGTGCCTAAACAGTGGAAACCCCCCACAAGTGACCCCATTTTGGAAACTAGACCCCCCAAGTAACTTATCTAAATGTGTAGTGAGAGCTTTGAACCCCAAGGGCTTCACAGAAGGTTATAACGTAGAGCCGTAAAATTAAAAAATCATATTTTTTCCACAAAAATGATCTTTTCATCCCAATTTTTATTTTCCAAAGGATAAAAGGACCCCAAAAGTTATTGTGCAATTAGTCCTGAGTACGCTGATACCCTATATGTGGGGGTAAACCACTATTTGGGTGCATGGCAGAGCTCGGAAGGGAAGCAGCGCCATTTGACTTTTTTGGCTGGAATTGAGATTGGACGCCATGTCGCATTTGGAGAGCCCCTGTGTGCCTAAACAGTGGAAACCCCCACAAGTAACCCCATTTTGGAAACTAGACCCCCCAAGGAACTTATCTAGATGTGTAGTGAGAGCTTTGAACCCCCAAGGGCTTCACAGAAGGTTATAACGTAGAGCCGTAAAATTAAAAAATCATATTTTTTCCACAAAAATGATCTTTTCATCCCAATTTTTATTTTCCAAAGGATAAAAGGACCCCAAAAGTTATTGTGCAATTAGTCCTGAGTACGCTGATACCCCATATGTGGGGGTAAACCACTATTTGGGTGCATGGCAGAGCTCGGAAGGGAAGCAGCGCCATTTGACTTTTTTGGCTGGAATTGAGATTGGACGCCATGTCGTATTTGGAGAGCCCTGTGTGCCTAAACAGTGGAAACTCCCCACAAGTAACCCCATTTTGGAAACTAGACCCCCCAAGGAACTTATCTAGATGTGTGGTGAGAGCTTTGAACCCCAAGGGCTTCACAGAAGGTTATAACGTAGAGCTGTAAAATTAAAAAATCATATCTTTTCCACTAAAATGATCTTTCCACCCCCAATTTTTATTTTCCAAAGGGTAAAAGGACCCCAAAAGTTATTGTGCAATTAGTCCTGAGTACGCTGATACCCCATATGTGGGGGTAAACCACTATTTGGGCGCATGGCAGAGCTTGGAAGGGAAGCAGCGCCATTTGACTTTTTTGGCTGGAATTGAGATTGGACGCCATGTCGCATTTGGAGAGTCCCTGTGTGCCTAAACAGTGGAAACCCCCCACAAGTGACCCCATTTTGGAAACTAGACCCCCAAGGAACTTATCTAGATGTGTGGTGAAAGCTTTGAACCCCCAAGGGCTTCACAGAAGGTTATAACGTAGAGCAGTAAAATTAAAAAATCATATCTTTTCCACAAAAATGATCTTTCCACCCCCAATTGTTATTTTCCAAAGGGTAACAGGACCCCAAAAGTTATTGTGCAATTTGTCCTGAGTACGCTGATACCCCATATGTGGGGGTAAACCACTATTTTGATGCATGGCAGAGCTGGAAAGGGAAGGAGCGCCTTTTTCAAATGCAGATTTTGATGGAATGGTCTGCGGGTGTCATGTCACGTTTGGAAAGCCCCTGATGTGCCTAAACAGTAGAAACCCCCCACAAGTGACTCCATTTTGGAAACTAGACCCCCCAAGGAACTTATCTAGATGTGTGGTGAGCACTTTGAACCCCAAGTGCTTCACAGAAGTTTATAACGTAGAGCCGTGAAAATAAAAATATCATATTTTTTTCCACAAAAATAATCTTTTTGCCCCCAAATTTTTATTTTTATAAGGGTAACAGGAGAAATAGGACCCCAAAAGCTATTGTGCAATTTGTCCTGAGTACGCTGATATCCCATATGTGGGGGGGAACCACTATTTTGACGCATGGCAGAGCTGGAAAGGGAAGGAGCGCCTTTTTCAAATGCAGATTTTGATGGAATGGTCTGCGGGTGTCATGTCACGTTTGGAAAGCCCCTGATGTGCCTAAACAGTAGAAACCCCCCACAAGTGACTCCATTTTGGAAACTAGACCCCCAAGGAACTTATCTAGATGTGTGGTCAGCACTTTGAACCCCCAAGTGCTTCACAGAAGTTTATAACGTAGAGCCGTGAAAATAAAAATATCATTTTTTTCCACAAAAATAATCTTTTTGCCCCAAATTTTTATTTTTCTAAGGGTAACAGGAGAAATAGGACCCCAAAAGCTATTGTGCATTTTGTCCTGAGTACGCTGATATGTGGGGGGGAACCACTGTGATCGCCTTACTGCGATCTTTGGGAGGCACAATGAACAAATCCACAAAAGGTGAAGAATTGGTTTTCTTTTTTGCGCCGTTCCTCGTGCGGTATTAGTGATTAGGCGACTTTATTCCTCGGATCGGTGCGATTACAGCGATACCAGATTTACACCCTTTTTTCATGTTTAGCTTCTGTCACACACTAAAAGATGCTTTTTTTTGGAATAATTTTTTGTAAGAAATTTTTGCATCGCCGTATTTTGAGAGCTATAATTTTTCCATATTTCGGCCGACAGAGTTATCTATGGGCTTATTTTTTGCGGGACGAGCTGACGTTTTTATTGGTACCATATTCAGGCACATAACGTTTTTTGATCGTTTCCTATTCCGATTTTTGTGGAATCAGAATGAACAAAAACCAGCAATTCAGGAATTGTTTTTTTTTTTGTTTTTTTTTCCTCCGTTCCGTGTGTGGTAAAATTGATAAAGCAGCTTTATTCTTTGGGTCACTACGGTTACGGCGATTCCTCATTTATATATTTTTTTTATGTTTTGGCGTTTTTTACACAATAAAAAATTTTATAGAAAAAATAATTATTTTTGCATCAGTTTATTCCGCGAGCTATAACTTTTTTATTTTTTCGCTGATGATGCTGTATAGCGGCTTGTTTTTTGCGGGACAAGATGATGTTTTCAGCGGTACCATGATTATTTATATCTGACTTTTTGATCGCGTGTTATTGCACTTTTTCCAAGCGGTATAATTATACCGCTTGGAAAAAGTATAATTTACTACTTTTTTGTGTTTTTTTTTTACGGCTTTCACTGAAGGGGTTAACTAGGGTTACGCTTTTATAGATGGGATTTTTACGGACGTGGCGATACCTAACATGTGTATGTTTTTTGTTTTTTATTTTTTTTATTACATAAAAATGTGTATTTTTTAGGGGATTTTTTTTAAATTATTTTTTAATATTTTTTTACAATTTTTTTAAAAAAATGATTTTTTTTAACTTGTCCCTTTATGGGACTTTCACTTTTTTTTACTTTTTATTGCAGTTACAATGCATTGCAATGCTCTGGCATTGCAATGCATTGTACCTATGGGGAAAGCTGCTGTGACATGATCACAGCAGCTTCCCGTAGCTAGATGACCCGGAGGTTGTCATGACAACCCCCGGGTCATCAAGGCAGAGATCAGGCCCTGCAAATACATTGCGGTGGCGCTGATCTGAGGCAGAGGGAGCTCCCGACCCTCTGCCTCCCCCCCTGAGCTCTGCGATCGCGCTCGATCGCAGCAGTCAGGGGGTTAACAGCCAGGGGCGGTGGGGGCTCCGCTCCTGGCTGTCAGTGCAGGAAGCCTGGCCACTGCAGCGCCGGGCTCCTGCACTGATCGCGCTGGGGAAGCTGAAATTTCAGCTTCTCCTGCGCGATCGCTGCTGTGTTTGGTCAGTCAGATTGACTGACCAATCACAGCGCTGTGGGTGCGGGGACCGACGGCAAAGGTCCCCGCACCGCTTGCCGTGCCTGTCAGCTGTCTATGACAGCTGTCGGCACTGATCTATCACTGCGTGTTTACACGCAGTGGTAGATCAAAGGCATGACGTGCAGAGTCCGTCCTGGTGCCGGAACTGGCACCTTGCCATGACGGACTCTGCACGTCAGTGGACATTAAGGGGTTAAGTTCCTGAAATGCAGAGACTGCCTCAGGAGGCCAATTCACCACATCAGAACCCTTTTTGGTCAAATCAGTTAAAGGTTTAACAATAACCGAGAAATTACCAATAAATTTACGATAAAAATTGGCAAAACCCAAAAATCTTTGAAGAGCCTTTAATGAAGTAGGTTGGACCCAATCACAGATGGCCTGAACCTTGACCGGGTCCATTTCAATAACAGATGGGGACAAAATGAATCCCAAAAATGAGATCCTCTGTACGCCAAAAAGACACTTTGATCCCTTCACATACAGAGCATTCTCTCTCAAAATCTGGAATACAGTTCGAACATGTTTCACATGAGAGTCCCAGTCATTGGAAAAAATCAAGATATCATCCAAATAAACAATCAGAAATTTATCCACAAAATCCCTGAAAATGTCATTCATGAAGGACTGGAAGACAGAAGGAGCATTAGTGAGCCCAAAGGGCATCACAAGGTACTCAAAATGCCCCTCAGGGGTATTAAATGCCGTCTTCCATTCATCCCCGTGCTTAATGCGAATAAGGTTATATGCCCCCTGAGGTCAAGCTTGGTAAACCAAGTAGCATTTTTCACCCTGGAAAACAGGTCAGAAATCAAGGGTAACGGATATTGATATTTCACAGTAATATTGTTCAAAAGACGATAATCAATACACGGCCTTAATGAACCATCCTTTTTGGCCACAAAGAAAAAAACGGCACCTAAGGGTGAAGAGGATGGTCTGATATGACCCTTCTCCAATGACTCCTTGATATAAGACCGCATAGCGTCATGTTCAGGTACAGACAAGTTAAAAAGGCGACCTTTAGGGAATTTACTACCAGGCACTAATTCAATAGCGCAGTCATAGCTCCTATGGGGAGGCAAGGATGCAGATTTACTTTCGCTAAACACATCAGAAAAATCAAAAAGTCAGGAACATCCTGAGCCTGGGGGGAGGCAGAAAAAACAGGAGTGTTGGTATTAACACATTGGCAGCCCCAACTGGTTACAGACACAGTTTTCCAATCCAAAACAGGATTATGAGACTGCAACCAAGGGAAACCCAGTACGATAATATCATGCAGATTATACAGAACCAAAAATTTGCAGCACTCCTGATGATCAGGTTCAACCCTCATTATCACCTGAGTAGAGAACTGAGGTTTATTCTCAGCCAAAGGGGTAGAATCGATCCCCAGTAGGGGAATAGACTTCTGTAGGGGTATCAAGGGAAACCCACAACGTTTAGCAAAATCATAATCCATCAGGTTAATAGCTCCTCCAGAATCAACGAAAGCCTGAGCAGAAAATGAGGACAGAGTGACAGTTAATAAAAACTTAGTCTGAACACTACCCAAGACAACTGAGCGTGCAAAACGTCTTCCCCGCTTAGGGCAGACTGAAATAGCATGAGAGGCATTACCACAGTAGAAACATAACCCATTGCGTTTTCGAAACTCATGACGCTGTGCCCCAGAAGCCACTCTATCACACTGCATGGGTTCGGAAGCTGGTTCACAAGGCAACACTATTCCACGCATACCTCTACGCTCACGCAAACGTCTGTCAATTTGAATCGCTAATGACATAGAATCATTGAGACCAGAGGCGACAGGGAATCTCACCATAACATCCTTTACATTATCTGACAGACCCTTCCGAAAAAGGGCCGCCAAAGCGTCGTCATTCCACTTGGTCAGGACTGCCCACCTACGGAATCTCTGACAGTATAACTTAGTGTCATCAAGCCCCTGATTTAATGCCAACAAGGCTTTTTCAGCTTGATCAGTGACATTAGGCTCATCGTACAATAACCCCAAAGCCTGAAAAAATGCATCAACATCACTCAAAACAGGATCCCCAGGTGTCAGGGAAAAAGCCCAATCCTGAGGATCGCCGCGCAGGAGAGAGATGACAATTTGAACCTGCTGCGCTGCATTCCCTGAGGACTTAGATTTTAAGGCAAAAACAATTTACAATTATTTTTGAAATTCTGAAACTTAGCTCGATCCCCCAAAAACAAATCTGGCATGGGAATCCTAGGTTCCACAACAGGCAACCTAGCAAGATATGCAGCAATACTCTGAACCTCAGTGGCAAGCTGATCCACACGGCCAGACAACTGTGCAAACTCCATTGAGAGAAAAAATCCTCCCCAGCACCCAGAGATACAGAGGGAAAAAAAAAAAAATGCAACAAACAGAAAAATATCTCTGACAACTCTGACAACCGTTTTTTCTTTCACAATATTTTTCCCTTCTGTGAGTACAATACAACTTTAAATTTTAGGGCGGTGATACTGTTATGTTTCGGTAACTGAGGAGTGCAGGTAAAAAAGGTAATACACCAGAGCAGTTGGAATCTATGAGATTGCAGTACCCTGACTAACCACCACAACTAGAGGCAGCCATGGAGCGTTCCTACGTTGGTCCTAGACGCCTCGTCACATCCTGAGAAACTAACTACACCTAAAGATAGAAATAGGAAAGCTATCTGCCCCGGAGCAGATCCCCAAAGAACATAGAAAGCCCCCAAACATGTAATGGCTGTTAGACAAGAAGAAATACTGACACAGACAGAAAATAGTATGAGCAAACGTTGGGGCCCAAACTAACTAAATAGAAAAGGATAGGAAGGGTACTTACTGCAATCCCAAAAAACCCTGCAAAGCACCAACTCTACTAATTTCAAAAACACCTGAGATCACACGACCTCTACCACCTAAATCAGTTCTCTGGTGTAACAAAATCAAAACAGCAGCCACTGAAGAAACTGGAAAAAGCAAAAGTACAAACATCAGTGGCTGAACTAAACTGAGAGGGCAAAAGCCCCTGGAGGGGACCCTGAAGGCCCCCACAGAAGTGCAGGACAAAATGCAAAAATAAAGCACAAAAACAAAAAGAAGAAAATGTCTTATCTGTTAGCAGGAGATGCAGACACGACACAGCAGGCTACAAGGGAAACAGGAATTATGGAGTGAGACCAGAACAATTGATCACCGGCAACCCTGATGGGAAGGCGACTCCCTTATATAAGACCAGTCAGTAGCACCTGATTCCCACTCCTCACAATCTTCACTGGACAGTCCAGTACCGCTTGTAACCACCAGAGGGAGCCTCTGCTCAGAACTCATTTCAAGTCCATTCACAACAGTCACTCCTAACAGCAGACCAGTAGGTAGTCCATCTCGTCCTCTAGGACAAGAAAAGCATGAGAGGTTAAACAGCCCCCCCTACACCACCATTTCACCCTCAATGTATCTACTAAAGGAAAGAACCAGGAGCTGTGCTATGTGTAATACCAAATTGCCCAAGACACATAAGAGGCAACTATGTACCGACTGTATTATTTAAATCGTAAAGGATGAACAGTCCTCTTTCTTGGTGGATATGAGATCCATAATAATGGAGGAAGTGCAAAGCAAAGTTTCCAATCTAGTTCCCCCTCAGATAATACAGGTTATGTCCCGTCATAAAAGACCCAGGTGAGAGATGGAGTTGAGTGCTGAAGAGGATGAAAGCTCATATAATTCTGACCTGGATCTGAAGAAGAGGAAATGCTTCAGAATCTCACAGAGGAGAGGAAAAGGTACTTCTTTTCATCAGACGATACGGAAAAACTTCTGTATGCAGTCAAGAGTACGATGAAAATTGAGGAAGCACAGGTGTTTCGGTGCAGATTGAAATGTTTCGTGGTTTGAGGACTCAAAAGAATAGGGCCTTTCCAGTTAACAAACACATTAAGGCTATGATAATGGAGGAGTGGGAGGATACAGAGAAGAGACTAGTTAACCCTAAAGATCTCAAAATCCACCTCTTTAAACCAGAAGAGGATAAAGTCTGGGAGAAAATTCCAAAAATAGATGTCCAGGTAGACAAAGTGGCAAAAAAGACCTATCCCTTTTAAGGACTCCTATTGCCTCAGAGACTCTATGGACAGTAAGGCAGACTGTTTGCTTAAAAGGGCCTGGAAAGCTTCGGGCCACTATTACTGGTCTAATATACATTTGTGCTCAAAAGTTTACATACCACAGCAGAATGTTTGCTTTCTTGGCATTTTTTCAGAAAATATGAATGATAACACCAAAACTTTCTCCATTCATGGTTAGTGGTTGGGTGAAGCTTTTATTGACTAAAACTACTGTTTTCTCTTTTTAAATCATAATGACAACCCAAAACATCCAAATGACCCTGACCAAAAGTTTACACAACCTGGTGATTTTGGCCTGATAACATGCACAGAAGTTGATACAAATGGGTTTGAATGGCTACTAAAGGTAATATACTCACCTGTGACATGTTTGCTTGCAATCAGTGTGTGTGCATAAAAGTTGAGTGAGTTTCTGGGATCAAGACTCTTGCATCTTTCAACCAGCCACTGATGTTTTTGGATTGTGAGTCATGGGGAAAGCAAAAGAATTGTCAACGGATCTACGGGAAAAGGTAGTTGAACTGTATAAAACAGGAAAGGGATACAAAAAGATATCCAAGAAATTGATAATGCCAGTCAGCAGTGTTCAAATTGTGATTAACAAATGGAAAATCAGGGGCTCTGTTAAAACAAAACCACGGTCAGGTAGACCAACAAATATTTTGTCAACAACTGTCAGGAAAATTGTTCGGGATGCAAAGAAAAACCCACAAATAACATCAGCTGAAATACTGGACTCTATGAAAACTAGCGGTGTGTGTTGTGAACACGTTGGAGGCGACTTCGGAGCTGGGGCTCCCTCTGGTGGTTGCTGAGGGTAATGAACCAATTGCTGAATGGCTTTCAGCTGGTTCAGAATGGTCTGATATAAGTGACCTGAACTCCCAGCATGCTTGCCAGTAATCATTTGTTCTTCAGGTCTTGCTTGGAGCTCAGCTTGCATTCCTGCTTTCATTCAGATAAGTGATTTGCTGTTTTTTTTCCTCTGGTTGGATTTTCCTTGCTGGTTTGCTGCCTTGCAGTAGACTTCAGCCTGGTCCCCTTTTGGGGCCTGGCGCTGCATTTGTGCTCAGTTGTGTTTGCACTTTTGCTCTGTTCCTGTGTCACTTTTTATTTGCTGAATTGCTGTGTGTTACACCAGAGATCTGATTTAGGTGGTAGAGGTCGTGTGATCTCAGGTTTTTTTGTTAATCAGAAGTGTTGGTATTTTTGTCAGGGTTTTTTGGGTTGCAGTCAGAATTCTTTCCTATACTTTTCTATCTAGACAGTATTGGGCCCCAGCGTTTGCTCATTCTATTTTCTGTCTGTGTTCGTATTTTCTTCTTGTCTAACCGCCATTACATGTTTGGGGGCTTCCTATTTCTTTGGGGGTTCTTCTACGGGGCAGTTAGCTTTCATCTTTCTGCCTTTAGGTGTAGCTATCTCTCCGGCTGTGACGAGGCGTCTAGGATCACAGTAGATACGCTCCACGGCTACTTCTAGTGTTGGGGTTAGTTTAGGGTCCTGCAACCCATAGTTTCCAGCCTCTCTGGTGTATTGCTACTTTGGCTATTTTTGCTATTTCTCCTCAGTTACCGAAACATAACAGTTGTGACTGTTTCAAGATGCACAATAAGGAGGCATTTGAAGAAAAATGGTCTGCATGGTCGAGTTGCCAGAAAAAAGCCATTACTGTGCAAATGCCACAAAGTATCTAGCCTACAATATGCAAAACAGCACAGAGACAAGCCTCAAAACTTTTGGAACAAGGTAATTTGGAGTGATGAGTCCAAAATTGAACTTTTTGGCCACAACCACAAACGTTACATTTGGAGAGAGGTCACCAAGGCCTATGATGAAAGGAACACCATTCCTAATGTAAAGCACGAAGGTGGATCGCTGATGTTTTGGGGATGTGTGAGCTTCAAAGGCACAGGAAACGTGATCAAAGTTGAAGGAAAGATGAATGCAGCATGTTATCAGCAAATACTGGAGGCAAATTTGCAATCATCAGCCCAGAAGCTGCGCATGGGACATAATTGGATGTTCCAACATGACAACTATCCAAAACACAAGCCCAAGTCTACCTGTCATTGGCTACAGCAGAACAAAGTGAAGGTTCTGGAGTAGCCATCTCAGTCTCCTGACCACAATATCATTGAGCCAGTCTCAGGGGGATCTCACGCACACAGTTCATGCTAGACAGCCCAGGAATTTACAGGAACTAGAGGCTTATTGCCAAGAAGAGTGGGCAGCTTTACCATCTAAGAAAATAAAGAACCTCGTCCACAACTACCACTATTGATGTTAAAAGGGGCAATACACGGTATAAGAAAAGGGGTATGTGAACTTTTGATCAAAGTCATTTGAATGTTTTGTGTTGTCATTATGATTTAAAAAGAGAAAACACAGTAGTTTGACAATAAATAGCTTCACGCAACCACTAACCCTGAGTGGAGAAAAAGTTTTGGTGTTATCTTTCATATTCTCTGAAAAAAGGCAAAGAAAGCAAAAATTATGTTGGGGTATGTAAACTTTTTAGCACAACTGTAGCTGCCACCTCAGTTGTGAAGTGTATGAACTTGTGGATCCACCTGTCCCCCCCGCTATTCCCCGGCCTCTCCCCTCTGTCAATCCCTGCACTGGCTCCCCATTACACAAAGACTCCAGTTCAAAACCCTAATCATGACATACAAAGCCATCCACAACCTGTGTCCTCCATACATCTGTGACCTCATCTCCCGGTACCTACCTGCACGCAACCTCCGATCCTCACAAGATCTCCTTCTCTACTCCCCTCTTATCTCCTCTTCCCACAATCGCATACAAGATTTCTCCCGCCCATCCCCCCTACTCTGGAACTCTCTACCACAACATATCAGACTCTCGCCTACCATGGAAACCTTCAAAAAGAACCTGATGACCTACCTCTTCCGACAAGCCTATAACCTGCAGTAACCACAGATCCACCAAACCGCTGCACGACAAGCTCTACCCTCGCCTACTGTATCCTCACCCATCCCTTGTAGATTGTGAGCCCTCACGGGCAGGGTACTCTCTCCTACTGTACCAGTCGTAACGTGTATTGTCTAAGATTACTGTACTTGTATTTATTATGTATACCCCGCCTCACATGTAAAGCGCCATGGATTAAATGGCGCTATAATAATAAATAATAATAATTTATGAATTAGGTCACCACCTTATAACAAGGAGGCCCACAATAGCAAAAAATACCTACAAAGAAAAAGGTCCTCCAACAACTCGAGTTTAACTGAATACATTTTATTGACACACATTAAAAAAATATATAAAATCCAGAAATGCCAAATACCCCGATAGAAAAAGAAAGCAGTGAGACGAAATGTGTCCGGGATGAAATTTCAGCTATTCACATCATGTGTCGCTGCACAAGAGAATTGGGCTCCTAAAGTGACTCACTGTTCAAGTTAATGTATCAATAAGTGTCAACCAAACATTTCAAACTCTACCCTATATCGGGGTAGGTAACGCAATTAGTTACTGATCTGGATTTGATAGAGTAAGATACAACGAATAGCTCAGAGATGAAGCATACATATACACCTCTAAAAATAGAAACAAATCAGTTTTTTGAGCAGAGAGTCAGTTGTAAAGGGCAATAGAGCAATAAATCACTTAAGTAGATAAATACTGTAAAGGGTATGCCACACTAAACAACATCGCTAACGGGATCGCTAAAAAACGTCACTATTTAGCGATGCCGTTAGCGATGTTGTTGTGTGCGGCATCTGCCAGCGACGAGCTTCCTGCTGTGATCTCGCTCGTCGCTGGAATCGTTCCGGACCCTATTTTATCGTCGGCGCTCCCGCTGGGTAAGTATATATCGCTGAGTGTGGCACCTTTTTTAGCGATTTAGCGGTACTTTTGTACCGCTAAAGTCGTTAAGGAGATCGCTAACCGCGATAGCGTCCTTAACGATATCGCTAAATTAGGTAGCTACTAGCGATATAGAAACAATCCCGCTAGCGA
Organism: Oophaga sylvatica; assembly: GCA_033576555.1. Lineage (NCBI taxonomy): Eukaryota > Metazoa > Chordata > Amphibia > Anura > Dendrobatidae > Oophaga > Oophaga sylvatica. Next base: position 14,576 of record JARQOD010004975.1, read on the forward strand.
TCTCATTAGTATGCGACGCTAACGAGATCGCTAGCGGGATTGTGTAGTGTGGCAGTACCTTAAGGCTTTGAAGATTACCATGGGTGCATGCTACACAGCTGGTAGGGTTCAATGTATTATGTGTAGAGTACATCAAAATTGGTTTCAATAATAATAATCAAGAGACAGCCAAACCTTCCTTAGATCACTCTATTTAGTAGTGTGCATGCATAGTGAGAGCATTGCTATAAGAATATTACACAAATTGAAGTGGTGATTATAATCAAAAAGTTATAGTTGCAGTCACAACATGACAGATGTAACGGGTCTGGGAGGCGGAACCTCTGAGCTACTATACAAAGGGGCGGTCCTTGTAAGGGAGCGGGTGGCGACCAGGGTGGACAGGCAGGTAGTCACAGCAGATAACCGGGGTAGTCTCTGGATGAACGGGCAGGAGGTCACGGCAAGTGACCGGGGAAGTCTCTGGATGAGCGGGCAGGAGGTCACAGCAAGTGACCGGGGCAGTCTCTGGATGAGCGGGCAGGAGGTCACGGCAAGTGACCGGGGCAGTCTCTGGATGAGCGGGCAGGTCACGGCAAGTGACCGGGGCAGTCTCTGGATCAGCAGGCAGGAGGTCACGGCAAGTGACCGGGGCAGTCTCTGGAAGAAGGTAGATACGACCTGTGATGGCTGAGCCTACCGGTAGGCTAGCAGGAAGATAGCAGATGAGCGCTCCCAGGTGAGCGGGTGAGAGTCACTGGAATAGCAGAAGATCACAGCACATGACGGCAGAGCCTCCAGGTAGGCTAGCAGGCAGGTAACAGATGAGCGCTCCCAGGTGAACGGGCGAGAGTCACTGGAATAGCAGAAGATCACAGCACGTGACGGCAGAGCCTCCAGGTAGGCTAGCAGGCAGGTAACAGATGAGCGCTCCCAGGTGAGCGGGCGAGAGTCACTGGAATAGCAGAAGATCACAGCACGTGACGGCGGAGCCTCCAGGTAGGCTAGCAGGCAGGTAACAGATGAGCGCTCCCAGGTGAGCGGGCGAGAGCCACTGGAATAGCAGAAGATCACAGCACGTGACGGCGGAGCCTCCAGGTAGGCTAGCAGGCAGGTAACAGACAGCAACCTGGCAGGAATCAGACAGGTATCTGGCAATGACCCTGAGGACTGAAGCAGAGTAGTGAACAGTGCAACAACATTGCTCGGGCACCTCCATTTTGGAGGAGGTGCCTTACGTAAGGTGAAGTCCTCCGGCCATTGGCCGGGGACTCCTTAGGACGACGCGCGCGGCCCCTTTAAGAGGGGGGTAGCGCACGCGCGCGCGCCCTAAGCACAGTGGCAGGAAAGGAGCGCGCACCGCCAGCAGAGCGGAAGGAGGACGCCGGACCCGGAGCAGAGGGGTGAGGGGAACAGCATCCCTGCCTGGCAGAGGGCAGGGACGCCGGCGCTACAGTACCCCCCTTTAGGTCCCCCCTTTTTTAGGCCAGAGAAAAATTTAGCTAGGAGGAGAGGGGCATGGATGTTTTCCCGTTCTCTCCTCAGGACCAAACCCCTACCAATCCACCAAAAAATAGGTCTTCCCTCTTACCCTTTTGGTGGCCAGAATATTCTCTACCTCAAATTCGTTTTCAGCTGAAACCAGAGCAGGAGGCGTGCCTGTAGACTTGGAAAAAGAGTTAAGTACCACCGGTTTAAGGAGAGATACATGGAAGGAGTTAGGAATCCGCAAGTTGGCCGGGAGTTTCAATTTATAGGCCACCGGGTTGATCTGACTGAGGACTTCCAGAGGACCGATGAACCGAGGACCTAACTTATAGGAAGGAATCTTGAGCTGAACATACTTGGACGAGAGCCAGACCTTATCCCCAGGACGGAATTGAGGAGGATCCAGACGTTTTTTGTCAGCATGTCTTTTCATACGCTCGGATGACAGAAGAAGTGCGGACCGGGTACTCTCCCATATGGCGGAAAATTTGTTAACAAGGGATTCTGCAGCCGGATTGTCCGCTGAGGTGGAGACGGGAAAAGGGATCCGAGGATGCTGACCGAAGACTACAAAAAACGGGGATTTGGAGGAAGATTCGCTCTCGTGATTGTTGTAAGAAAATTCCGCCCATGGCAGGAGATCCACCCAGTCAGAATGGTGGGCATTAACAAAGTGCCGGAGGTAACTGGTCAGGATCTGGTTGATCCGCTCCACTTGACCATTGGACTGTGGGTGGTAAGCGGAGGAGAAGTCCAGGGTGACGTCTAATAATTTACAAGTAGCTCTCCAGAAACGTGAGGTGAACTGTACCCCTCGATCCGACACGATGTGACGAGGCAGGCCATGAAGTCGGAAAATGTGGTGGATAAAGTCTTTAGCCAGCTCGGGTGCAGACGGAAGGCCTGGCAGGGGAATAAAGTGAGCCATCTTGGAAAAGCGGTCAGCGACCACCCAAATGACCGTATAACCAGCAGAGACAGGGAGATCCGTAATGAAGTCCATGGCTATATGCTGCCAGGGAGCAGTGGGTACAGGAAGCGGAAGAAGGCGACCGGCAGGCAGGTGTCTCGGAACTTTGTTGCGGCCACAGGAGGCACAGGTAGCAACAAAGTCTATTACGTCCTTGTGCAGGGTAGGCCACCAGTAATGCCGAGAAATAAGTTGGAGGGTCTTTCTCTGACCGGCGTGGCCAGCTAATTTAGACGAATGACCCCAGTGTAGGATTCTCTCCCGATCGGTTACCGATACGAACGTCTTACCGGGAGGGAGACGGTTTAGACTCACGGGCGCCACTTGCATGACTCTGGCAGGATCGATGATATGTTTAGGTTCCTCCTCGAGATCCGACACCAGGAAGGATCGGGACAAGGCGTCCGCCTTGATGTTTTTGTCAGCCGGGCGAAAATGTAGAACAAAATCAAAGCGAGCAAAAAACAAGGACCACCGGGCTTGGCGCGGGTTAAGCCTCTCGGCATGCTGGAGGTAAGCCAAGTTTTTGTGGTCAGTGTAAATAATTACCGGATGAAGAGCCCCCTCGAGTAGGTAACGCCACTCCTCCAATGCCAGTTTGATGGCCAATAACTCTCGGTCTCCTATGGAATAATTGCGCTCAGAAGAGGAGAAGAGTTTGGAGAAGAAGCCGCAAGTTACCATCCTCCCGGAAGATGATTTCTGAGTAAGTACCGCTCCGGCTCCAGAGGAGGAAGCGTCAACCTCCAGGAAGAACTGTTTGTTGCCATCCGGGCGATGAAGCACCGAGGCGGAAGAGAAAGCCTGTTTTAAGGAAAGAAAGGCCTCCTCTGCTTCGGACGTCCACTCCTTGGGGTTAGTGCCCTTTCAGGTGAGCGCGGAAATTGGGGCAGTCCGGGAAGAGAAGTGCGGTATGAAGAGACGGTAATAGTTAGCAAAGCCCAGAAACCGCTGAATGGCCTTCAGTCCCTCCGGTCGGGGCCATTTCTCGATGGCAGACAGTTTCTCTGGATCCATTCGTAGACCGGTCTGAGAAATAATGTAGCCCAAAAACGGAAGCGAGGTTTGCTCAAAGAGGCACTTCTCGTATTTAGCGAAGAGGTGATTCTGCCTGAGCCTGAGAAGAACCTGACGAATGTCCCTCCGGTGAGTCTGGAGATCCGGAGAGAAGACCAAGATGTCATCCAGGTACACCACTACGCAGGAATAGAGAAGGTCCCGGAAGATGTCATTGACCAATTCTTGAAAGATGGCGGGAGCATTACAGAGGCCAAAGGGCATCACTAGATATTCATAGTGGCCGTCCCGGGTGTTGAAGGCCGTCTTCCATTCATCCCCTTGACGGATACGGACCAGGTTGTACGCCCCACGGAGGTCCAGTTTGGTGAAGATTCTAGCCCCCCGCAAACGATCAAATAATTCTGGAATGAGCGGAAGGGGATACTTATTCTTCACCGTGATCTGGTTAAGTCCTCTATAATCTATACAGGGACGGAGAGAGCCGTCCTTCTTTTTTACGAAAAAGAAGCCTGCTCCCACCGGAGAGGTGCATTTCCGGATAAATCCCCTGGCCAAATTCTCCTCGATATATTCGGACATCGACCGGGTCTCAGCAGCGGACAATGGGTAAATACGCCCACGGGGAGGCGTAATACCAGGTAACAGGTCGATAGGACAGTCTTATGGTCTGTGAGGAGGTAATGTCTCTGCCTCTTTTTTATTAAAGACATCAGCAAATGACCAATAGGGAATCGGAAGTCCAGGTAGATTAGTTGGGGTAGGAGAAGGACAGACGGGATGAACAGGAACCAAACACGTCTTATGACAATCCTGTCCCCAGCGAAGAACCTCTCCGGTCTGCCAGTCGAGCACGGGTCCATGTCTCTGGAGCCAAGGTAGACCTAGTAAGAGGGCGTGAGAGAGTCCAGGTAGAACATGAAAAGAGATGCTCTCAGAATGCAGCATTCTCACTTGCAGAGTTATGGGTTCGGTGATGAGTTGGATGGGGCGTGGTAAAAGACCCCCGTCCACAGCAGCGACTGATAATGGTACAACCAGAGGTTTGGTGGGAATGCGGTATTTTTCTACCAGGGACTGTGACATAAGATTCCCGGCTGCTCCAGAGTCAAGTTGGGCTAGTTCAAAATAACAATTCTCCCCACAGAGAATTGAGACTGACAGCAGCAGAGATGGAGAGGCTTTCTCCTTGTCTAGGTCGACCTCTCTGAGCGAACCTAGACACAGGCGTTTCCCGACCTCTCCGGACAGGTACGAATCCGGTGCTCCTTACTGCCACTAGAAAGCAACTCCCCTCGGCACGGCGTAAGTCCTGACGGGTTTTGACCATCTTGGTCTGGTCGACCTGCATAGGCTCAGGAGAGTGTAATTGGGGAGAAACGGAGGGAGTGACGGGTTTCTGAAACGTAGGAGCTAGACGTGGAAACCTCCTCTCACGGGTGACCTCTTGGGCCCGCTCCTGGAACCGTAGGGTCAATCCGGGTGGCGAGAGTTATAAGGTCATCGAGAGTGGTAGGAATGTCCCGACCGGCGAGTTCATCTTTAATACGGCCGGACAAACCCTCCCAGAAAACAGATACCAGAGCGTCGTTGTCCCAGGCCAGCTCCGAGGCAAGGGTACGAAACCGTATGGCATATTGGCCCACGGTGAGATTTCCCTGACGGAGGCGTAGCAGAGATGATGCGGATGAGATCTTTTGTCCTGGTTCGTCAAAGACTTTCCGAAAAGCCGCGAGAAAGGCAGACAGGTCGGACACCAGAGGGTCTCCTCTCTCCCAAAGAGGATTCAGCCAGGCCAGGGCCTCCCCGGTGAGATGGGACATGATGAAGGCAATTTTGGCCCGGTCGGAGTTAAACTGGTGGGAGAGGAGTTCAAAGTGCAGAGTGGACTGATTAATGAAGCCCCGAGCCTGAGCGGGGTCGCCTCTGAAGCGAGGAGGTGCGGAGAGCCAGGGTCCGTGACAGGGGCCCATGGAATTGGGGAGCAGGGGAGTTGCCGGATTGCGAGTCATGGCACCAGCAGTGGTTGCTGGTGGAGTTGTCAGAGTGTCCAGGCGAGAATTAACATTCCGCAGGTGACCCAGGATGGACTCCTGTTGGGACCTCTGACGGGACAGTTCATGACACAGGTCCGAGATGGAGGGAGCTTGGGCGCCACCGGGTTCCATGGCCCGAGCAAACTGTAACGGGTCTGGGAGGCGGAACCTCTGAGCTACTATACAAAGGGGCGGTCCTTGTAAGGGAGCGGGTGGCGACCAGGGTGGACGGGCAGGTAGTCACAGCAGATAACCGGGGTAGTCTCTGGATGAACGGGCAGGAGGTCACGGCAAGTGACCGGGGCAGTCTCTGGATGAGCGGGCAGGAGGTCACATTGACGGGTCGTCTCGTCAAACACTCGTCCTCCAGTCACTCCAGATTCAAGCTATGAGCATGGGTCGACCAATCAAAGAATGAGTCAGACACAAGGCTGGTTCAAACTTAGAGCACACTCAGGAATGGTACTAGTAGCACCGATCTCAGCAATGTCCTGTCTTTATTAGCATACACGGGATTATATAGACATAACAAACAGGATGACCCACGTGGGGTAAGCTATATTCATCTAATATCCGGCCAGCCCTGATTGGCCCATGTCTCCAGACAGATGTTGATGTCGTCTTCAATGGTTAAATGTCATTGTGGTCGTAAGTAGGTGTTAATCTGGGTCAATGTCTCAGGAGCAGATGTTGGCGGATACTCGTGCTATCTTTGAACTAAGTTTCGATATGAATCATGCGAGGTAAGGAAAATACTTTTTCAGAGCACAGAATAAAGGAAGAACACACAAGCATATATATATATATATGGAAATATAAGAATATAGAAATGGACATATGACATTAGACATTGGGCATATTATAATTGTCCTTTGCAATTGCAATCATGGGCAAACTGTTTATGTTTAGCACCTACCATCTCTGATCAATTATGTCTTATTCTAGCAGGTTATAAAATGTAACGACAGGAAATGTAGCCGCGTGGGTTCATTTCTACATCTATGTAACACTCAATAAGTGTGATATTTCATATTAAAGTTCAGCCTTGTAAGACTCCTTGATGTGGTCTGGCCCAACCATTGTGACATTTCCTCAGAGGAAACAAGGTGGGTGTAGGTCGATGCTGGTGTAATCTTAGCTGAAGCATTGTTATATTTGATATATCTGGTTTCACTCGACAAGGAAAATTTATGTTTCAAAATGGATGCAGAACACAAAATGGTGGCAAAGCACATGTAAGCATATATATATGTGTGTATAAAGTAGGAAAGTATATTTTACCTTGACAATCCCCCCTAAACACTAAATTTTCCCTTGATGAGGTGACCTTTGAGACTGTCCATGTGTGGGGAGAGGGGAGGTGGATTTCTTCACCCAGCTACCTCAGAGACTGCCCCCTTATGGGACGCCCCCAGGCAGCTGGGTCCCTATGTTGGTTAACACATGGAGTTCTCCCATCTGTCCCTAAACTAACTCTTTTGATTGTATCGCGTCATAGAGGGTTTTGCCAAGAGGATCAGGCGGGTATATTGTTCCATATCCCCTACATTCATATACATCTCTTCTTGATAAAGGAAAATACCTGAGGGGTCGGTTGCATTGGTTACAGCTTTCCTATATATGGGTACCACACAACACAGAGCTGAATACTGTAATACTAATCGGTGTGCCAAATCTATAAACTTTGAAATATTACTCATCATGCACCATCCACTAAAGCTAAGTGATGTCTAATGAACCTGTTATCATCATCATCTACACGGCTAAGTCTGTTCCAAGCATCCGTTACTGCAAGGATGCAAGCAAATGTCATTAGTAGCATCATTCCTCTTCTGGAGGCTCTCCAAGGATCTTCTTACAAGGCGATGCGTGGATCCAAGTTTCCTTGCCTTGTAGCTTGACTGCGGTATTTGTCGTCAGTAGAACTTGGAAAGATCTGTCAAATCTCGGATCCAGACTCTCTCTCACGTGTCTTTTAATGACTACCCAGTCTCCGGGCTGCAGGCTGTGACTCCCAGGATCCTGGTTTGGATCTGGAAGAGAACTGAAGACATTATCATGTACTTTCTTGAGTCTTTTATGCAAATCCCTTACATATGAGCTTAATACATGGTTACTCATTTCCAGTGCTTGGGAAAGAAACATCCTAAACTAGGCACTTTGCCAAATAGTATTTCATACGGAGAAAGTCCAGTTTTCCTATTTGGAGTGTACCTTACTGAATATAGGGCTAATGGTAGACATTCAGGCCAAGATTTCCCTGTTTCAGCCATGGACTTTTGGATTTTTTTAACTTCAATGTCCCATTTAGTCTTTCTACTTTTCCACTGCTTTGTGGATGATATGGGGTGTGGAAAACTTGTTGAATTCCCAGAGCTTTAAAAACTTCATTCATTATTTCACCTGTGAAATGTGTACCTCTGTCACTTTCGATCACCTCTGGTACTCCATACCTGCACACCACCTCCGCAAGCAGCTTCTTTGCGGTTGCCGCAGCCGTAGCCTTGGCAATCGGGAAAGCCTCCGGCCAACCTGAGAGTAAATCAAAACACACCAACCCATATTCCCATGATCCTGATTTTGGCAGCTGAATATAATCAATCTGCAGTCTCTGGAAAGGATAGAGGGGCCGAGGGGCGTGTTTGGGTGGTGTCTTGACTACCCTTCCCTGATTATGTGTAGCACATACCATGCATCCCTGGATCAAACCTTCTATACAGGTGGAAAAGCCTGGTGCCACCCAATGCTTCTGCATCACGCTCATTACAACAGTTTTGGACTGGTGGGTTGGCCCATGTAACATCTGGGCGACCGCAGGGTACAACGCCCTTGGAAGGCATCGACGCATCCCTCTTCCCCATACCCCATTTGCTTCATTCAGACATGCACCTTCTTTTTCCCACTTTTCTACTTCCTCCTGGCGCACCTGAGCCTGCATCTGGGATAAGGCATCCTCCGACACAAAGGGATTTTTGGGAGCGCTTACCTGGTGCATCGTTACCCCTTGGAGTGGTCTACTGTTTTTGCTGCTGCATCGGCCATTGCGTTTCCTTTACTCACCTGATCAGTGCATCTGGTATGTGCTTTAACTTTTATGACAGCTACTTCTTTTGGTAATTGTAATGCATCAATTAACTGCTGGACTGCGTCAGCATTTTTAATGGGATGTCCTGCTGCCGTCAGGAATCCTCTAGACTTCCAAATTGGACCAAAATCATGAGCTATACCGAATGCGTATCTAGAATCTGTGTAGATGTTAACAATTCTACCTTCAGCTATCTTACAGGCCTCGGTCAGAGCCTTAAATTCAGCCTCCTGGGCCGACTGATATGGGAGCATTGGTTCTGCTTTGATTACTGCATTCAGGGAGACGATGGCATACCTGGTGTGGAAGGTACCTGAGTCATCTTGGTGGCGAGATCCATCTACAAAAGATTCAAAATCAACATTAAGTCTTTCAGTTTCAAACACTGTGGGTAGGCCTGCTGTTTCCTGTGCCATAAGCTGAACACAATCATAAGGAATCTCCTCTCTTGGATCTTCTTTGTACAATACCGTACCTGACCTCCCCCCTAGATCCGAGAGAGGCAACAATGTGGCAGGATTAAGTGTGGTACATCTCTGCAAAGAAACATTTGAAGGCATTAAAAGTGCACATTGCAATCGAAGATGACGTGCAGCTGAAAGGTGTGCCGATTGCACTTGGTTCAGTATGGTGTATACATCATGAGGTGTAAGTACTGTCAGTGGATGATCAAGCACGATGTCTGACGATTTGTGGAACAATAGCCCTACAGCATGTACTGCCCGTACACAGGACGGGGCACCTCTAGCCACTGCATCTAGTCTTCCACTGAAATAGGCTACTGGCCTTTGATTGTCACCATATAACTGAGTCAATACTCCTGCCGCATGTCCCCGCTGTTCATGGAGATACAGGGTGAATGGTAGTTCATAGTTGGGGATTCCTAGCGCTGGAGCTGCCACAATCCTGTTTTTGAGGGAATAAAAAACAGTCTATACCTTCAGGAGTTAGTTTAAAAGGCACAATGGTGATACAGTCACAGAGAGGCTGCATGAGGATTGACACAGCATGTATCCACTGTCTGCAATAGAAACCAGTCCAAGAAATGTCCTAAGAGCGGCAACATTAACAGGAATAGGAAAATTCTGTACAGCTTCTTTGCGAGCGCTGGTCAGATGTCGAGCCCCGGTGTAATACAATGTCCCAAAAAGATAACTGAAGATTTACAAAATTGTAGTTTAACCTTTAACGCTTTACAACCAGCTTGGTATAGAAACAACATGAGTAATATTGTTGCAGTGCGACACTGTTTCCTGTAGGGGGCACAAATCAGTAAGTCATCAACATATTATAAAATAACATTGGCAAAATCAATAACTGTGAACCAAGCAGCATCCTGAAATATCTGGAACAAAAATGTATGTATATATATATATATATATACATACATATATTGCACCAGCCAATACACAGAGGGTTAAATCTGGTAGTTGAAGGGGGAAGCTGAAATTGGAATTTTTACTGTCAAGGCTACTGATAAGGAACCTAGCCACAGAGATGCCGAAGGTGGGGGCTAGGTTTTAACTAAAACACCCCTTGCTACCAGTTTCTACAATCTCTCCTGAAATGTCCTGGTCTCCTGCACCCGCGGCACAACTTCTGTCCACCTCCTGGCACACGTCTCCCCTCCCTGTTGTTTGCAGGACGAGTACCTACAGCATGTATCCTTGCTCCTCTCTTTGCCTGCACTAAATCATGTTGTGCCCCTTGAAATCATTTCTATCACAGTTGAATAAAGATAACCACAGGGGTTGTAGTATTAACCCAGAAGTTAACCCCGAAGGTGGGCATGCTGGCACTACTGGAGATCAGGATGCAGCCCAAAAGGATATGTATATCAGAAACTTCATGACTGCTAACTAGTCTTATCCTTTTTACAGTGGGAGGCGTGAATCCAGGTGTTCTTGCCCTCAAGCTTCAGGGCAGTAGGAGTGGTCAGGACCACAGTGTAGGGACCCTCGAATCTGGGCTGAAGACAGTCTCTTCTCACAAACTTTTTCACGTACACAAGGCCACCAGGCGAGAAGTTGTGCACCGTGTCACCTGTAGATTCTGGGAGAGAAGCAGACACTGTAGAGTGGGTGTTAGTCAACTCTTTACACAAAGCAATCACAAATTTCACCACTTTATCATTTGTTTCAGACAGCTCCTGATGCCTAATTTCTCCTATCTTGGGAGGGGCACCCACTGGGAACAGAGGTAGTGCAGTAGCTTCCGGATCAGGAACAGAGGCAGGGGCTGAAGGACCAAGCCGTGGGACAGGGGCCTCAGCGACGGGGACTAGAATCTTTTCCGGCTGTCCGGGTGGTTGGTAGTAGGTGCCAGAAGGCGTCAGGAGGGGATATAGGCCTGACTGGGTGGTTCCGGGTGTCCCAAGATGGCTGCCAGAGGAAGTGGGGTGTTGGCTGTTTCCGGGTGTCCCAAGATGGCTGCCAGGTGCAGCAAGATGGCCGCTGGAGGAAGGGGAGGGACCATTTACGGGTGTGCCAAGATGGCTGCTAGAGGAAGTGGGTGTCCCAAGATGGCTGCTAGAGGAAGTGGGAGGGGCATTTCCCAGTGGGGGCCAGGGGCGGGGAACCCCACAAACACGACAGGACTCCGCCCAGGGCGGGTTCTGTTCTCCACACACACGACACACCCACCCTTCCGGTGATTTGGTGTCGGCACCATTATAGGGCGGTGGCTGGGGCGCACTGGGTACAGTGACGGGCATGATAGGGCTGACAGCCATTTTTATTACATCAACAAGGTCAAATTCTGAACATTTTATGTATCCAAACAAAGGCTCAGCATTTTCTGAACCTCCTGCACCGTCTACCTCTCTCCAGCCTTAAACTTTAAAATCATTTGCTACTCTGAGATGTGCTTGTGCTTGGTGCAGGAGTCCCTGATCACTTAACATTCCTTTCTTCTGACTTACAAAATCTTTCCACACTGAAGGCTGAAGTCTCCCTGTACTGGGTAGGCCCATCATTTTGTATAAACTCCTCACATTTTTAACAGCCTTCTTGCCATCCCGTGACTGAAACAATCTCACCAACTCCCAAAGCACCACCCTCTAACTTGTGGGGTTTTTCTGATTTAAACATGCGCATCATGATATTAACAGAGTGCAATGATCTGTCGCGACTCAGACCACCGGCGTCACTTGCAGGTCACCACCCGTCAATGCAGAGTCCCCCTCGATACACTGACAAGACAAAGAGTCCTCCTCTATTTGTCCCTTCCCTAACTGGATGGTGACTTTACAGCACAGTTCACCGTGACACTCTACACAGCACAGAGTCCCCTCGATATGCTGACACCTGGGCTTCTCCTAATGAGACTTCCCAGGTTAGACAAAGAGTCCTCCTCTATTTGTCACTTTCTCAGACGAAGAGCCCTCCTCAATTCGTCTCCTAAGGAAATTTGGTTATGCGCACCCCTACCACAATTCTCTACAAGTTACTAGAAATTTGGACACTTTCAAACTGTCACGGGAGGCAACTATCTAGAACAGAGTACAGTGACCGGAGGAGGAGGAAGTGGTGCACACGAGTACGCGCAGGCACGCGACGTCACTCGTTCTGACAGTGCTGGTTCGGGACGTGGCGTAGGATCGCTCACGGTCTCACCACTCGACCGGTCACCCACTCAGACCCAAACAGACAGCACAGTAGGGCCTCACAGTGACTGAGACACAGGCAAGTGGGACACATATACAGGATATATGTTCTCAACTTACCGTGTTCTGGAGGCTGCAGTCCTCGAAGTCAGTCACCGCGGGCACCACCGGAAGTCCTTGGACGGGTCTGGCGGGCAGCGAGCCGTTGGCCACGCCCACGTTGTGGCGCCAATTGACGGGGTCGTCTCGTCAAACACTCGTCCTCCAGTCACTCCAGATTCAAGCTATGAGCATGGGTCGACCAATCAAAGAATGAGTCAGACACAAGGCTGGCTCAAACTTAGAGCACGCTCAGGAATGGTACTAGTAGCACCGATCTCAGCAATGTCCTGTCTTTATTAGCATACACGGGATTATATAGACATAACAAACAGGATGACCCACGTGGGGTAAGCTATATTCATCTAATATCCGGCCAGCCCTGATTGGCCCATGTCTCCAGACAGATGTTGATGTCGTCTTCAATGGTTAAATGTCATTGTGGTCGTAAGTAGGTGTTAATCTGGGTCAATGTCTCAGGAGCAGATGTTGGCGGATACTGGTGCTATCTTTGACCTAAGTTTCGATATGAATCATGCGAGGTAAGGAAAATACTTTTTCAGAGCACAGAATAAAGGCAGAACACACAAGCATATATATATATATGGAAATATAGGAATATAGAAATGGACATATGACATTAGACATTGGGCATATTATAATTGTCCTTTGCAATTGCAATCATGGGCAAACTGTTTATGTTTAGCACCTACCATCTCTGATCAATTATGTCTTATTCTAGCAGGTTATAAAATGTAACGACAGGAAATGTAGCCGCGTGGGTTCATTTCTACATCTATGTAACACTCAATAAGTGTGATATTTCATATTAAAGTTCAGCCTTGTAAGACTCCTTGATGTGGTCTGGCCCAACCATTGTGACATTTCCTCAGAGGAAACAAGGTGGGTGTAGGTCGATGCTGGTGTAATCTTAGCTGAAGCATTGTTATATTTGATATATCTGGTTTCACTCGACAAGGAAAATTTATGTTTCAAAATGGATGCAGAACACAAAATGGTGGCAAAGCACATGTAAGCATATATATATGTGTGTATAAAGTAGGAAAGTATATTTTACCTTGACAACAGCAAGTGACCGGGGCAGTCTCTGGATGAGCGGGCAGGAGGTCACGGCAAGTGACCGGGGCAGTCTCTGGATGAGCAGGCAGGAGGTCACGGCAAGTGACCGGGGCAGTCTCTGGATGAGCGGGCAGGAGGTCACGGCAAGTGACCGGGGTAGTCTCTGGAAGAAGGTAGATACGACCTGTGATGGCTGAGCCTCCCGGTAGGCTAGCAGGAAGATAGCAGATGAGCGCTCCCAGGTGAGCGGGTGAGAGTCACTGGAATAGCAGAAGATCACAGCACGTGACGGCAGAGCCTCCAGGTAGGCTAGCAGGCAGGTAACAGATGAGCGCTCCCAGGTGAGCGGGCGAGAGTCACTGGAATAGCAGAAGATCACAGCACGTGACGGCAGAGCCTCCAGGTAGGCTAGCAGGCAGGTAACAGATGAGCGCTCCCAGGTGAGCGGGCGAGAGTCACTGGAATAGCAGAAGATCACAGCACGTGACGGCGGAGCCTCCAGGTAGGCTAGCTGGCAGGTAACAGATGAGCGCTCCCAGGTGAGCGGGCGAGAGCCACTGGAATAGCAGAAGATCACAGCACGTGATGGCGGAGCCTCCAGGTAGGCTAGCAGGCAGGTAACAGACAGCAACCTGGCAGGAATCAGACAGGTATCTGGCAATGACCCTGAGGACTGAAGCAGAGTAGTGAACAGTGCAACAACATTGCTCGGGCACCTCCATTTTGGAGGAGGTGCCTTATGTAAGGTGAAGTCCTCCGGCCATTGGCTGGGGACTCCTTAGGACGACGCGCGCGGCCCCTTTAAGAGGGGGGGTAGCGCACGCGCTTGCGCCCTAAGCACAGTGGCAGGAAAGGAGCGCGCGCCGCCAGCAGAGCGGAAGGAGGACGCCGGACCCGGAGCAGAGGGGTGAGGGGAACAGCGTCCCTGCCTGGCAGAGGGCAGGGACGCCGGCGCTACAGTACCCCCCCTTTAGGTCCCCCCTTTTTTAGGCCAGAGAAAAATTTAGCTAGGAGGAGAGGGGCATGGATGTTTTCCCGCGGCTCCCACGTTCTCTCCTCAGGACCAAACCCCTTCCAATCCACCAAAAAATAGGTCTTCCCTCTTACCCTTTTGGTGGCCAGAATATTCTCTACCTCAAATTCGTTTTCAGCTGAAACCGGAGCAGGAGGCGTGCCTGTAGACTTGGAAAAAGAGTTAAGTACCACCGGTTTAAGGAGAGATACATGGAAGGAGTTAGGAATCCGCAAGTTGGCCGGGAGTTTCAATTTATAGGCCACCGGGTTGATCTGACTGAGGACTTCCAGAGGACCGATGAACCGAGGACCTAACTTATAGGAAGGAATCTTGAGCCGAACATACTTGGACGAGAGCCAGACCTTATCCCCAGGACGGAATTGAGGAGGATCCAGACGTTTTTTGTCAGCATGTCTTTTCATACGCTCGGATGACAGAAGAAGTGCGGACCGGGTACTCTCCCATATGGCGGAAAATTTGTTAACAAGGGATTCTGCAGCCGGATTGTCCGCTGAGGTGGAGACGGGAAAAGGGATCCGAGGATGCTGACCGAAGACTACAAAAAACGGGGATTTGGAGGAAGATTCGCTCTCGTGATTGTTGTAAGAAAATTCCGCCCATGGCAGGAGATCCACCCAGTCAGAATGGTGGGCATTAACAAAGTGCCGGAGGTAACTGGTCAGGATCTGGTTGATCCACTCCACTTGACCATTGGACTGTGGGTGGTAAGCGGAGGAGAAGTCCAGGGTGACGTCTAATAATTTACAAGTAGCTCTCCAGAAACGTGAGGTGAACTGTACCCCTCGATCCGACACGATGTGACGAGGCAGGCCATGAAGTCGGAAAATGTGGTGGATAAAGTCTTTAGCCAGCTCGGGTGCAGACGGAAGGCCTGGCAGGGGAATAAAGTGAGCCATCTTGGAAAAGCGGTCAGCGACCACCCAAATGACCGTATAACCAGCAGAGACAGGGAGATCCGTAATGAAGTCCATGGCTATATGCTGCCAGGGAGCAGTGGGTACAGGAAGCGGAAGAAGGCGACCGGCAGGCAGGTGTCTCGGAACTTTGTTGCGGCCACAGGTGGCACAGGTAGCAACAAAGTCTATTACGTCCTTGTGCAGGGTAGGCCACCAGTAATGCCGAGAAATAAGTTGGAGGGTCTTTCTCTGACCGGCGTGGCCAGCTAATTTAGACGAATGACCCCAGTGTAGGATTCTCTCCCGATCGGTTACCGATACGAACGTCTTACCGGAGGGAGATGGTTTAGACTCACGGGCGCCACTTGCATGACTCTGGCAGGATCGATGATATGTTTAGGTTCCTCCTCGAGATCCGACACCAGGAAGGATCGGGACAAGGCGTCCGCCTTGATGTTTTTGTCAGCCGGGCGAAAATGTAGAACAAAATCAAAGCGAGCAAAAAACAAGGACCACCGGGCTTGGCGCGGGTTAAGCCTCTGGGCATGCTGGAGGTAAGCCAAGATTTTGTGGTCAGTGTAAATAATTACCGGATGAAGAGCCCCCTCGAGTAGGTAACGCCACTCCTCCAATGCCAGTTTGATGGCCAATAACTCTCGGTCTCCTATGGAATAATTGCGCTCAGAAGAGGAGAAGAGTTTGGAGAAGAAGCCGCAAGTTACCATCCTCCCGGAAGATGATTTCTGAGTAAGTACCGCTCCGGCTCTAGAGGAGGAAGCGTCAACCTCCAGGAAGAACTGTTTGTTGCCATCCAGGTGATGAAGCACCGAGGCGGAAGAGAAAGCCTATTTTAAGGAAAGAAAGGCCTCCTCTGCTTCGGACGTCCACTCCTTGGGGTTAGTGCCCTTTCGGGTGAGCGCGGAAATTGGGGCAGTCCGGGAAGAGAAGTGCGGTATGAAGAGACGGTAATAGTTAGCAAAGCCCAGAAACCGCTGAATGGCCTTCAATCCCTACGGTCGGGGCTATTTCTCGATGGCAGACAGTTTCTCTGGATCCATTCGTAGACCGGTCTGATAAATAATGTAGCCCAAAAACGGAAGCGAGGTTTGCTCAAAGAGGCACTTCTCGTATTTAGCGAAGAGGTGATTCTGCCTGAGCCTGAGCAGAACCTGACGAACGTCCCTCCGGTGAGTCTGGAGATCCGGAGAGAAGACCAAGATGTCGTCCAGGTACACCACTACGCAGGAATAGAGAAGGTCCCGGAAGATGTCATTGACCAATTCTTGAAAGACGGCGGGAGCATTACAGAGGCCAAAGGGCATCACTAGATATTCATAGTGGCCGTCCCGGGTGTTGAAGGCCGTCTTCCATTCATCCCCTTGAAGGATACGGACCAGGTTGTACGTCCCACTGAGGTCCAGTTTGGTGAAGATTCTAGCCCCCCGCAAACGATCAAATAATTCTGGAATGAGCGGAAGGGGATACTTATTCTTCACCGTGATCTGGTTAAGTCCTCTATAATCTATACAGGGACGGAGAGAGCCGTCCTTTTTTACGAAAAAGAAGCCTGCTCCCGCCGGAGAGGTGGATTTCCGGATAAATCCCCTGGCCAAATTCTCCTCTATATATTCGGACATCGACCGGGTCTCAGCAGCGGACAATGGGTAAATACGCCCACGGGGAGGCGTAGTACCAGGTAACAGGTCGATAGGACAGTCGTATGGTCTGTGAGGAGGTAATGTCTCTGCCTCTTTTTTATTAAAGACATCAGCAAATGACCAATAGGGAATCGGAAGTCCAGGTAGATTAGTTGGGGTAGGAGAAGGACAGACGGGATGAACAGGAACCAAACACGTCTTATGACAATCCTGTCCCCAGCGAAGAACCTCTCCGGTCTGCCAGTCGAGCACGGGTCCATGTCTCTGGAGCCAAGGTAGACCTAGTAAGAGGGCGTGAGAGAGTCCAGGTAGAACATGAAAAGAGATGCTCTCAGAATGCAGCATTCCCACTTGCAGAGTTATGGGTTCGGTGATGAGTTGGATGGAGCGTGGTAAAAGACCCCCGTCCACAGCAGCGACTGATAATGGTACAACCAGAGGTTTGGTGGGAATGCGGTATTTTTCTACCAGGGACTGTGACATAAGATTCCCGGCTGCTCCAGAGTCAAGTTGGGCTAGTTCAAAATAACGATTCTCCCCACAGAGAATTGAGACTGACAGCAGCAGAGATGGAGAGGCTTTCTCCTTGTCTAGGTCGACCTCTCTGAGCGAACCTAGACACAGGCGTTTCCCGACCTCTCCGGACAGGTACGAATCCGGTGCTCCTTACTGCCACAGTAGAAGCAACTCCCCTCGGCACGGCGTAAGTCCTGACGGGTTTTGACCATCTTGGTCTGGTCGACCTGCATAGGCTCAGGAGAGTGTAATTGGGGAGAAACGGAGGGAGTGACGGGTTTCTGTAACGTAGGAGCTAGACGTGGAAACCTCCTCTCACGGGTGACCTCTTTGGCCCGCTCCTGGAACCGTAGGGTCAATCCGGGTGGCGAGAGTTATAAGGTCATCGAGAGTGGTAGGAATGTCCCGACCGGCGAGTTCATCTTTAATACGGCCGGACAAACCCTCCCAGAAAACAGATACCAGAGCGTCGTCCCAGGCCAGCTCCGAGGCAAGGGTACGAAACCGTATGGCATATTGGCCCACGGTGAGATTTCCCTGACGGAGGCGTAGCAGAGATGATGCGGATGAGATCTTTCGTCCGGGTTCGTCAAAGACTTTCCGAAAAGCCGCGAGAAAGGCAGACAGGTCGGACACCAGAGGGTCTCCTCTCTCCCAAAGAGGATTCAGCCAGGCCAGGGCCTCCCCGGTGAGATGGGACATGATGAAGGCAATTTTGGCCCGGTCGGAGTTAAACTGGTGGGAGAGGAGTTCAAAGTGCAGAGTGCACTGATTAATGAAGCCCCGAGCCTGAGCGGGGTCGCCTCCGAAGCGAGGAGGTGCGGAGAGCCGGGGTCCGTGACAGGGGCCCATGGAATTGGGGAGCAGGGGAGCTGCCGGATTGCGAGTCATGGCACCAGCAGTGGTTGATGGTGGAGTTGTCAGAGTGTCCAGGCGAGAATTAACATTCCGCAGGTGACCCAGGATGGACTCCTGTTGGGACCTCTGACGGGACAGTTCATGACACAGGTCCGAGATTGAGGGAGCTTGGGCGCCACCGGGTTCCATGGCCCGAGCAAACTGTAACGGGTCTGGGAGGCGGAACCTCTGAGCTACTATACAAAGGGGCTGTCCTTGTAAGGGAGCGGGTGGCGACCAGGGTGGACGGGCAGGTAGTCACAGCAGATAACCGGGGTAGTCTCTGGATGAACGGGCAGGAGGTCACGGCAAGTGACCGGGGCAGTCTCTGGATGAGCGGGCAGGAGGTCACAGCAAGTGACCGGGGCAGTCTCTGGATGAGCGGGCAGGAGGTCACGGCAAGTGACCGGGGCAGTCTCTGGATGAGCGGGCAGGAGGTCACGGCAAGTGACCGGGGCAGTCTCTGGATGAGCGGGCAGGAGGTCACGGCAAGTGACCGGGGCAGTCTCTGGAAGAAGGTAGATACGACCTGTGATGGCTGAGCCTCCCGGTAGGCTAGCAGGAAGATAGCAGATGAGCGCTCCCAGGTGAGCGGGTGAGAGTCACTGGAATAGCAGAGGATCACAGCACGTGACGGCAGAGCCTCCAGGTAGGCTAGCAGGCAGGTAACAGATGAGCGCTCCCAGGTGAGCGGGCGAGAGTCACTGGAATAGCAGAAGATCACAGCACGTGACGGCAGAGCCTCCAGGTAGGCTAGCAGGCAGGTAACAGATGAGCGCTCCCAGGTGAGCGGGCGAGAGTCACTGGAATAGCAGAAGATCACAGCACGTGACGGCGGAGCCTCCAGGTAGGCTAGCAGGCAGGTAACAGATGAGCGCTCCCAGGTGAGCGGGCGAGAGCCACTGGAATAGCAGAAGATCACAGCACGTGATGGCGGAGCCTCCAGGTAGGCTAGCAGGCAGGTAACAGACAGCAACCTGGCAGGAATCAGACAGGTATCTGGCAATGACCCTGAGGACTGAAGCAGAGTAGTGAACAGTGCAACAACATTGCTCGGGCACCTCCATTTTGGAGGAGGTGCCTTATGTAAGGTGAAGTCCTCCGGCCATTGGCCGGGGCATCCTTAGGACGACGCGCACGGCCCCTTTAAGAGGGGGGTAGCGCACGCGCGCGCGCCCTAAGCACAGTGGCAGGAAAGGAGCACGCCCCGCCAGCAGAGCGGAAGGAGGACGCCGGACCCGGGGCAGAGGGGTGAGGGGAACAGCGTCCCTGCCTGGCAGAGGGCAGGGACGCCGGCGCTACAGTACCCCCCCTTTAGGTCCCCCCTTTTTTAGGCCAGAGAAAAATTTAGCTAGGAGGAGAGGGGCATGGATGTTTTCCCGCGGCTCCCACGTTCTCTCCTCAGGACCAAACCCCTTCCAATCCACCAAAAAATAGGTCTTCCCTCTTACCCTTTTGGTGGCCAGAATATTCTCTACCTCAAATTCGTTTTCAGCTGAAACCGGAGCAGGGGGCGTGCCTGTAGACTTGGAAAAAGAGTTAAGTACCACCGGTTTAAGGAGAGATACATGGAAGGAGTTAGGAATCCGCAAGTTGGCCGGGAGTTTCAATTTATAGGCCACCGGGTTGATCTGACTGAGGACTTCCAGAGGACCGATGAACCGAGGACCTAACTTATAGGAAGGAATCTTGAGCCGAACATACTTGGACGAGAGCCAGACCTTATCCCCAGGACGGAATTGAGGAGGATCCAGACGTTTTTTGTCAGCATGTCTTTTCATATTCTCGGATGACAGAAGAAGTGCGGACCGGGTACTCTCCCATATGGCGGAAAATTTGTTAACAAGGGATTCTGCAGCCGGATTGTCCGCTGAGGTGGAGACGGGAAAAGGGATCCGAGGATGCTGACCGAAGACTACAAAAAACGGGGATTTGGAGGAAGATTCGCTCTCGTGATTGTTGTAAGAAAATTCCGCCCATGGCAGGAGATCCACCCAGTCAGAATGGTGGGCATTAACAAAGTGCCGGAGGTAACTGGTCAGGATCTGGTTGATCCACTCCACTTGACCATTGGACTGTGGGTGGTAAGCGGAGGAGAAGTCCAGGGTGACGTCTAATAATTTACAAGTAGCTCTCCAGAAACGTGAGGTGAACTGTACCCCTCGATCCGACACGATGTGACGAGGCAGGCCATGAAGTCGGAAAATGTGGTGGATAAAGTCTTTAGCCAGCTCGGGTGCAGACGGAAGGCCTGGCAGGGGAATAAAGTGAGCCATCTTGGAAAAGCGGTCAGCGACCACCCAAATGACCGTATAACCAGCAGAGACAGGGAGATCCGTAATGAAGTCCATGGCTATATGCTGCCAGGGAGCAGTGGGTACAGGAAGCGGAAGAAGGCGACCGGCAGGCAGGTGTCTCGGAACTTTGTTGCGGCCACAGGAGGCACAGGTAGCAACAAAGTCTATTACGTCCTTGTGCAGGGTAGGCCACCAGTAATGCCGAGAAATAAGTTGGAGGGTCTTTCTCTGACCGGCGTGGCCAGCTAATTTAGACGAATGACCCCAGTGTAGGATTCTCTCCCGATCGGTTACCGATACGAACGTCTTACCGGGAGGGAGACGGTTTAGACTCACGGGCGCCACTTGCATGACTCTGGCAGGATCGATGATATGTTTAGGTTCCTCCTCGAGATCCGACACCAGGAAGGATCGGGACAAGGCGTCCGCCTTGATGTTTTTGTCAGCCGGGCGAAAATGTAGAACTAAATCAAAGCGAGCAAAAAACAAGGACCACCGGGCTTGGCGTGGGTTAAGCCTCTCGGCATGCTGGAGGTAAGCCAAGTTTTTGTGGTCAGTGTAAATAATTACCGGATGAAGAGCCCCCTCGAGTAGGTAACGCCACTCCTCCAATGCCAGTTTGATGGCCAATAACTCTCGGTCTCCTATGGAATAATTGCGCTCAGAAGAGGAGAAGAGTTTGGAGAAGAAGCCGCAAGTTACCATCCTCCCGGAAGATGATTTCTGAGTAAGTACCGCTCCGGCTCCAGAGGAGGAAGCGTCAACCTCCAGGAAGAACTGTTTGTTGCCATCCGGGCGATGAAGCACCGAGGCGGAAGAGAAAGCCTGTTTTAAGGAAAGAAAGGCCTCCTCTGCTTCGGACGTCCACTCCTTGGGGTTAGTGCCCTTTCGGGTGAGCGCGGAAATTGGGGCAGTCCGGGAAGAGAAGTGCGGTATGAAGAGACGGTAATAGTTAGCAAAGCCAGAAACCGCTGAATGGCCTTCAATCCCTCCGGTCGGGGCCATTTCTCGATGGCAGACAGTTTCTCTGGATCCATTCGTAGACCGGTCTGAGAAATAATGTAGCCCAAAAACGGAAGCGAGGTTTGCTCAAAGAGGCACTTCTCGTATTTAGCGAAGAGGTGATTCTGCCTGAGCCTGAGCAGAACCTGACGAACGTCCCTCCGGTGAGTCTGGAGATCCGGAGAGAAGACCAAGATGTTGTCCAGGTACACCACTACGCAGGAATAGAGAAGGTCCCGGAAGATGTCATTGACCAATTCTTGAAAGACAGCAGGAGCATTACAGAGTCCAAAGGGCATCACTAGATATTCATAGTGGCCGTCCCGGGTGTTGAAGGCCGTCTTCCATTCATCCCCTTGACGGATACGGACCAGGTTGTACGCCCCACGGAGGTCCAGTTTGGTGAAGATTCTAGCCCCCGCAAACGATCAAATAATTCTGGAATGAGCGGAAGGGGATACTTATTCTTCACCGTGATCTGGTTAAGTCCTCTATAATCTATACAGGGACGGAGAGAGCCGTCCTTCTTTTTTACGAAAAAGAAGCCTGCTCCCGCCGGAGAGGTGGATTTCCGGATAAATCCCCTGGCCAAATTCTCCTCGATATATTCGGACATCGACCGGGTCTCAGCAGCGGACAATGGGTAAATACGCCCACGGGGAGGCGTAGTACCAGGTAACAGGTCGATAGGACAGTCGTATGGTCTGTGAGGAGGTAATGTCTCTGCCTCTTTTTTATTAAAGACATCAGCAAATGACCAATAGGGAATCGGAAGTCCAGGTAGATTAGTTGGGGTAGGAGAAGGACAGACGGGATGAACAGGAACCAAACACGTCTTATGACAATCCTGTCCCCAGCGAAGAACCTCTCCGGTCTGCCAGTCGAGCACGGGTCCATGTCTCTGGAGCCAAGGTAGACCTAGTAAGAGGGCGTGAGAGAGTCCAGGTAGAACATGAAAAGAGATGCTCTCAGAATGCAGCATTCCCACTTGCAGAGTTATGGGTTCGGTGATGAGTTGGATGGGGCGTGGTAAAAGACCCCCGTCCACAGCAGCGACTGATAATGGTACAACCAGAGGTTTGGTGGGAATGCGGTATTTTTCTACCAGGGACTGTGACATAAGATTCCCGGCTGCTCCAGAGTCAAGTTGGGCTAGTTCAAAATAACGATTCTCCCCACAGAGAATTGAGACTGACAGCAGCAGAGATGGAGAGGCTTTCTCCTTGTCTAGGTCGACCTCTCTGAGCGAACCTAGACACAGGCGTTTCCTGACCTCTCCGGACAGGTACGAATCCGGTGCTCCTTACTGCCACAGTAGAAGCAACTCCCTCGGCACGGCGTAAGTCCTGACGGGTTTTGACCATCTTGGTCTGGTCGACCTGCATAGGCTCAGGAGAGTGTAATTGGGGAGTAACGGAGGGAGTGACGGGTTTCTGAAACGTAGGAGCTAGACGTGGAAACCTCCTCTCATGGGTGACCTCTTTGGCCCGCTCCTGGAACCGTAGGGTCAATCCGGGTGGCGAGAGTTATAAGGTCATCGAGAGTGGTAGGAATGTCCCGACCGGCGAGTTCATCTTTAATACGGCCGGACAAACCCTCCCAGAAAACAGATACCAGAGCGTCGTTGTCCCAGGCCAGCTCCGAGGCAAGGGTACGAAACCGTATGGCATATTGGCCCACGGTGAGATTTCCCTGACGGAGGCGTAGCAGAGATGATGCGGATGAGATCTTTTGTCCGGGTTCGTCAAAGACTTTCCGAAAAGCCGCGAGAAAGGCAGACAGGTCGGACACCAGAGGGTCTCCTCTCTCCCAAAGAGGATTCAGCCAGGCCAGGGCCTCCCCGGTGAGATGGGACATGATGAAGGCAATTTTGGCCCGGTCGGAGTTAAACTGGTGGGAGAGGAGTTCAAAGTGCAGAGTGCACTGATTAATGAAGCCCCGAGCCTGAGCGGGGTCGCCTCCGAAGCGAGGAGGTGCAGAGAGCCGGGGTCCGTGACAGGGGCCCATGGAATTGGGGAGCAGGGGAGCTGCCGGATTGCGAGTCATGGCACCAGCAGTGGTTGCTGGTGGAGTTGTCAGAGTGTCCAGGCGAGAATTAACATTCCGCAGGTGACCCAGGATGGACTCCTGTTGGGACCTCTGACGGGACAGTTCATGACACAGGTCCGAGATGGAGGGAGCTTGGGCGCCACCGGGTTCCATGGCCCGAGCAAACTGTAACGGGTCTGGGAGGCGGAACCTCTGAGCTACTATACAAAGGGGCGGTCCTTGTAAGGGAGCGGGTGGCGACCAGGGTGGACGGGCAGGTAGTCACAGCAGATAACCGGGGTAGTCTCTGGATGAACGGGCAGGAGGTCACGGCAAGTGACCGGGGCAGTCTCTGGATGAGCGGGCAGGAGGTCACAGCAAGTGACCGGGCAGTCTCTGGATGAGCGGGCAGGAGGTCACGGCAAGTGACCGGGGCAGTCTCTGGATGAGCGGGCAGGAGGTCACGGCAAGTGACCGGGGCAGTCTCTGGATGAGCGGGCAGGAGGTCACGGCAAGTGACCGGGGCAGTCTCTGGAAGAAGGTAGATACGACCTGTGATGGCTGAGCCTCCCGGTAGGCTAGCAGGAAGATAGCAGATGAGCGCTCCCAGGTGAGCGGGTGAGAGTCACTGGAATAGCAGAAGATCACAGCACGTGACGGCAGAGCCTCCAGGTAGGCTAGCAGGCAGGTAACAGATGAGCGCTCCCAGGTGAGCGGGCGAGAGTCACTGGAATAGCAGAAGATCACAGCACGTGACGGCAGAGCCTCCAGGTAGGCTAGCAGGCAGGTAACAGATGAGCGCTCCCAGGTGAGCGGGCGAGAGTCACTGGAATAGCAGAAGATCACAGCACGTGACGGCAGAGCCTCCAGGTAGGCTAGCAGGCAGGTAACAGATGAGCGCTCCCAGGTGAGCGGGCGAGAGTCACTGGAATAGCAGAAGATCACAGCACGTGACGGCGGAGCCTCCAGGTAGGCTAGCAGGCAGGTAACAGATGAGCGCTCCCAGGTGAGCGGGCGAGAGCCACTGGAATAGCAGAAGATCACAGCACGTGACGGCGGAGCCTCCAGGTAGGCTAGCAGGCAGGTAACAGACAGCAACCTGGCAGGAATCAGACAGGTATCTGGCAATGACCCTGAGGACTGAAGCAGAGTAGTGAACAGTGCAACAACATTGCTCGGGCACCTCCATTTTGGAGGAGGTGCCTTATGTAAGGTGAAGTCCTCCGGCTATTGGCCGGGGACTCTTTAGGACGACGCGCGCGGCCCATTTAAGAGGGGGGGTAGCGGACGCGCGCGCGCCCTAAGCACAGTGGCAGGAAAGGAGCGCGCGCCGCCAGCAGAGCGGAAGGAGGACGCCGGACCCGGAGCAGAGGGGTGAGGGGAACAGCGTCCCTGCCTGGCAGAGGGCAGGGACGCCGGTGCTACAGTACCCCTTCCTTTAGGTCCCCCCTTTTTTAGGCCAGAGAAAAATTTAGCTAGGAGGAGAGGGGCATGGATGTTTTCCCGCGGCTCCCACGTTCTCTCCTCAGGACTAAACCCCTTCCAATCCACCAAAAAATAGGTCTTCCCTCTTACCCTTTTGGTGGCCAGAATATTCTCTACCTCAAATTCGTTTTCAGCTGAAACCGGAGCAGGAGGCGTGCCTGTAGACTTGGAAAAAGAGTTAAGTACCACCGGTTTAAGGAGAGATACATGGAAGGAGTTAGGAATCCGCAAGTTGGCCGGGAGTTTCAATTTATAGGCCACCGGGTTGATCTGACTGAGGACTTCCAGAGGACCGATGAACCGAGGACCTAACTTATAGGAAGGAATCTTGAGCCGAACATACTTGGACGAGAGCCAGACCTTATCCCCAGGACGGAATTGAGGAGGATCCAGACGTTTTTTGTCAGCATGTCTTTTCATACGCTCGGATGACAGAAGAAGTGCGGACCGGGTGCTCTCCCATATGGCGGAAAATTTGTTAACAAGGGATTCTGCAGCCGGATTGTCCGCTGAGGTGGAGACGGGAAAAGGGATCCGAGGATGCTGACCGAAGACTACAAAAAACGGGGATTTGGAGGAAGATTCGCTCTCGTGATTGTTGTAAGAAAATTCCGCCCATGGCAGGAGATCCACCCAGTCAGAATGGTGGGCATTAACAAAGTGCCGGAGGTAACTGGTCAGGATCTGGTTGATCCACTCCACTTGACCATTGAACTGTGGGTGGTAAGCGGAGGAGAAGTCCAGGGTGACGTCTAATAATTTACAAGTAGCTCTCCAGAAACGTGAGGTGAACTGTACCCCTCGATCCGACACGATGTGACGAGGCAGGCCATGAAGTCGGAAAATGTGGTGGATAAAGTCTTTAGCCAGCTCGGGTGCAGACGGAAGGCCTGGCAGGGGAATAAAGTGAGCCAT
The DNA here is from genome assembly GCA_033576555.1 of Oophaga sylvatica. Classification (NCBI taxonomy): domain Eukaryota; kingdom Metazoa; phylum Chordata; class Amphibia; order Anura; family Dendrobatidae; genus Oophaga; species Oophaga sylvatica. Next base: position 40,664 of record JARQOD010004975.1, read on the forward strand.
CTTGGAAAAGCGGTCAGCGACCACCCAAATGACCGTATAACCAGCAGAGACAGGGAGATCCGTAATGAAGTCCATGGCTATATGCTGCCAGGGAGCAGTGGGTACAGGAAGCGGAAGAAGGCGACCGGCAGGCAGGTGTCTCGGAACTTTGTTGCGGCCACAGGAGGCACAGGTAGCAACAAAGTCTATTACGTCCTTGTGCAAGGTAGGCCACCAGTAATGCCGAGAAATAAGTTGGAGGGTCTTTCTCTGACCGGCGTGGCCAGCTAATTTAGACGAATGACCCCAGTGTAGGATTCTCTCCCGATCGGTTACCGATACGAACGTCTTACCGGGAGGGAGACGGTTTAGACTCACGGGCGCCACTTGCATGACTCTGGCAGGATCGATGATATGTTTAGGTTCCTCCTCGAGATCCGACACCAGGAAGGATCGGGACAAGGCGTCCGCCTTGATGTTTTTGTCAGCCGGGCGAAAATGTAGAACAAAATCAAAGTGAGCAAAAAACAAGGACCACCGGGCTTGGCGTGGGTTAAGCCTCTCGGCATGCTGGAGGTAAGCCAAGTTTTTGTGGTCAGTGTAAATAATTACCGGATGAAGAGCCCCCTCGAGTAGGTAACGCCACTCCTCCAATGCCAGTTTGATGGCCAATAACTCTCGGTCTCCTATGGAATAATTGCGCTCAGAAGAGGAGAAGAGTTTGGAGAAGAAGCCGCAAGTTACCATCCTCCCGGAAGATGATTTCTGAGTAAGTACCGCTCCGGCTCCAGAGGAGGAAGCGTCAACCTCCAGGAAGAACTGTTTGTTGCCATCCGGGCGATGAAGCACCGAGGCGGAAGAGAAAGCCTGTTTTAAGGAAAGAAAGGCCTCCTCTGCTTCGGACGTCCACTCCTTGGGGTTAGTGCCCTTTCGGGTGAGCGCGGAAATTGGGGCAGTCCGGGAAGAGAAGTGCGGTATGAAGAGACGGTAATAGTTAGCAAAGCCCAGAAACCGCTGAATGGCCTTCAATCCCTCCGGTCGGGGCCATTTCTCGATGGCAGACAGTTTCTCTGGATCCATTCGTAGACCGGTCTGAGAAATAATGTAGCCCAAAAACGGAAGCGAGGTTTGCTCAAAGAGGCACTTCTCGTATTTAGCGAAGAGGTGATTCTGCCTGAGCCTGAGCAGAACCTGACGAACGTCCCTCCGGTGAGTCTGGAGATCCGGAGAGAAGACCAAGATGTCGTCCAGGTACACCACTACGCAGGAATAGAGAAGGTCCCGGAAGATGTCATTGACCAATTCTTGAAAGACGGCGGGAGCATTACAGAGGCCAAAGGGCATCACTAGATATTCATAGTGGCCGTCCCGGGTGTTGAAGGCCGTCTTCCATTCATCCCCTTGACGGATACGGACCAGGTTGTACGCCCCACGGAGGTCCAGTTTGGTGAAGATTCTAGCCCCCCGCAAACGATCAAATAATTCTGGAATGAGCGGAAGGGGATACTTATTCTTCACCGTGATCTGGTTAAGTCCTCTATAATCTATACAGGGACGGAGAGAGCCGTCCTTCTTTTTTACGAAAAAGAAGCCTGCTCCCGCCGGAGAGGTGGATTTCCGGATAAATCCCCTGGCCAAATTCTCCTCGATATATTCGGACATCGACCGGGTCTCAGCAGCGGACAATGGGTAAATACGCCCACGGGGAGGCGTAGTACCAGGTAACAGGTCGATAGGACAGTCGTATGGTCTGTGAGGAGGTAATGTCTCTGCCTCTTTTTTATTAAAGACATCAGCAAATGACCAATAGGGAATCGGAAGTCCAGGTAGATTAGTTGGGGTAGGAGAAGGACAGACGGGATGAACAGGAACCAAACACGTCTTATGACAATCCTGTCCCCAGCGAAGAACCTCTCCGGTCTGCCAGTCGAGCACGGGTCCATGTCTCTGGAGCCAAGGTAGACCTAGTAAGAGGGCGTGAGAGAGTCCAGGTAGAACATGAAAAGAGATGCTCTCAGAATGCAGCATTCCCACTTGCAGAGTTATGGGTTCGGTGATGAGTTGGATGGGGCGTGGTAAAAGACCCCCGTCCACAGCAGCGACTGATAATGGTACAACCAGAGGTTTGGTGGGAATGCGGTATTTTTCTACCAGGGACTGTGACATAAGATTCCCGGCTGCTCCAGAGTCAAGTTGGGCTAGTTCAAAATAACGATTCTCCCCACAGAGAATTGAGACTGACAGCAGCAGAGATGGAGAGGCTTTCTCCTTGTCTAGGTCGACCTTTCTGAGCGAACCTAGACACAGGCGTTTCCCGACCTCTCCGGGGCAGGTACGAATCCGGTGCTCCTTACTGCCACAGTAGAAGCAACTCCCCTCGGCACGGCGTAAGTCCTGACGGGTTTTGACCATCTTGGTCTGGTCGACCTGCATAGGCTCAGGAGAGTGTAATTGGGGAGTAACGGAGGGAGTGACGGGTTTCTGAAACGTAGGAGCTAGACGTGGAAACCTCCTCTCATGGGTAACCTCTTTGGCCCGCTCCTGGAACCGTAGGGTCAATCCGTGTGGCGAGAGTTATAAGGTCATCGAGAGTGGTAGGAATGTCCCGACCGGCGAGTTCATCTTTAATACGGCCGGACAAACCCTCCCAGAAAACAGATACCAGAGCGTCGTTGTCCCAGGCCAGCTCCGAGGCAAGGGTACGAAACCGTATGGCATATTGGCCCACGGTGAGATTTCCCTGACGGAGGCGTAGCAGAGATGATGCGGATGAGATCTTTCGTCCGGGTTCGTCAAAGACTTTCCGAAAAGCCGCGAGAAAGGCAGACAGGTCGGACACCAGAGGGTCTCCTCTCTCCCAAAGAGGATTCAGCCAGGCCAGGGCCTCCCCGGTGAGATGGGACATGATGAAGGCAATTTTGGCCCGGTCGGAGTTAAACTGGTGGGAGAGGAGTTCAAAGTGCAGAGTGCACTGATTAATGAAGCCCCGAGCCTGAGCGGGGTCGCCTCCGAAGCGAGGAGGTGCGGAGAGCCGGGGTCCGTGACAGGGGCCCATGGAATTGGGGAGCAGGGAGCTGCCGGATTGCGAGTCATGGCACCAGCAGTGGTTGCTGGTGGAGTTGTCAGAGTGTCCAGGCGAGAATTAACATTCCGCAGGTGACCCAGGATGGACTCCTGTTGGGACCTCTGACGGGACAGTTCATGACACAGGTCCGAGATGGAGGGAGCTTGGGCGCCACCGGGTTCCATGGCCCGAGCAAACTGTAACGGGTCTGGGAGGCAGAACCTCTGAGCTACTATACAAAGGGGCGGTCCTTGTAAGGGAGCGGGTGGCGACCAGGGTGGACGGGCAGGTAGTCACAGCAGATAACCGGGGTAGTCTCTGGATGAACGGGCAGGAGGTCACGGCAAGTGACCGGGGCAGTCTCTGGATGAGCGGGCAGGAGGTCACAGCAAGTGACTGGGGCAGTCTCTGGATGAGCGGGCAGGAGGTCACGGCAAGTGACCGGGGCAGTCTCTGGATGAGCGGGCAGGAGGTCACGGCAAGTGACCGGGGCAGTCTCTGGATGAGCGGGCAGGAGGTCACGGCAAGTGACCGGGGCAGTCTCTGGAAGAAGGTAGATACGACCTGTGATGGCTGAGCCTCCCGGTAGGCTAGCAGGAAGATAGCAGATGAGCGCTCCCAGGTGAGCGGGTGAGAGTCACTGGAATAGCAGAAGATCACAGCACGTGACGGCAGAGCCTCCAGGTAGGCTAGCAGGCAGGTAACAGATGAGCGCTCCCAGGTGAGCGGGCGAGAGTCACTGGAATAGCAGAAGATCACAGCACGTGACGGCAGAGCCTCCAGGTAGGCTAGCAGGCAGGTAACAGATGAGCGCTCCCAGGTGAGCGGGCGAGAGTCACTGGAATAGCAGAAGATCACAGCACGTGACGGCAGAGCCTCCAGGTAGGCTAGCAGGCAGGTAACAGATGAGCGCTCCCAGGTGAGCGGGCGAGAGTCACTGGAATAGCAGAAGATCACAGCACGTGACGGCGGAGCCTCCAGGTAGGCTAGCAGGCAGGTAACAGATGAGCGCTCCCAGGTGAGCGGGCGAGAGCCACTGGAATAGCAGAAGATCACAGCACGTGACGGCGGAGCCTCCAGGTAGGCTAGCAGGCAGGTAACAGACAGCAACCTGGCAGGAATCAGACAGGTATCTGGCAATGACCCTGAGGACTGAAGCAGAGTAGTGAACAGTGCAACAACATTGCTCGGGCACCTCCATTTTGGAGGAGGTGCCTTGTGTAAGGTGAAGTCCTCCGGCTATTGGCCGGGGACTCCTTAGGACGACGCGCGCGGCCCATTTAAGAGGGGGGGTAGCGCACGCGCGCGCACGCCCTAAGCACAGTGGCAGGAAAGGAGCGCGGCGCCGCCAGCAGAGCGGAAGGAGGACGCCGGACCCGGAGCAGAGGGGTGAGGGGAACAGCGTCCCTGCCTGGCAGAGGGCAGGGACGCCGGCGCTACAGTACCCCTCCCTTTAGGTCCCCCCTTTTTTAGGCCAGAGAAAAATTTAGCTAGGAGGAGAGGGGCATGGATGTTTTCCCGCGGCTCCCACGTTCTCTCCTCAGGACCAAACCCCTTCCAATCCACCAAAAAATAGGTCTTCCCTCTTACCCTTTTGGTGGCCAGAATATTCTCTACCTCAAATTCGTTTTCAGCTGAAACCGGAGCAGGAGGCGTGCCTGTAGACTTGGAAAAAGAGTTAAGTACCACCGGTTTAAGGAGAGATACATGGAAGGAGTTAGGAATCCGCAAGTTGGCCGGGAGTTTCAATTTATAGGCCACCGGGTTGATCTGACTGAGGACTTCCAGAGGACCGATGAACCGAGGACCTAACTTATAGGAAGGAATCTTGAGCCGAACATACTTGGACGAGAGCCAGACCTTATCCCCAGGACGGAATTGAGGAGGATCCAGACGTTTTTTGTCAGCATGTCTTTTCATACGCTCGGATGACAGAAGAAGTGCGGACCGGGTGCTCTCCCATATGGCGGAAAATTTGTTAACAAGGGATTCTGCAGCCGGATTGTCCGCTGAGGTGGAGACGGGAAAAGGGATCCGAGGATGCTGACCGAAGACTACAAAAAACGGGGATTTTTTAGGAAGATTCGCTCTCGTGATTGTTGTAAGAAAATTCCGCCCATGGCAGGAGATCCACCCAGTCAGAATGGTGGGCATTAACAAAGTGCCGGAGGTAACTGGTCAGGATCTGGTTGATCCACTCCACTTGACCATTGGACTGTGGGTGGTAAGCGGAGGAGAAGTCCAGGGTGACGTCTAATAATTTACAAGTAGCTCTCCAGAAACGTGAGGTGAACTGTACCCCTCGATCCGACACGATGTGACGAGGCAGGCCATGAAGTCGGAAAATGTGGTGGATAAAGTCTTTAGCCAGCTCGGGTGCAGACGGAAGGCCTGGCAGGGGAATAAAGTGAGCCATCTTGGAAAAGCGGTCAGCGACCACCCAAATGACCGTATAACCAGCAGAGACAGGGAGATCCGTAATGAAGTCCATGGCTATATGCTGCCAGGGAGCAGTGGTACCCTGGAAGCGGAAGAAGGCGACCGGCAGGCAGGTGTCTCGGAACTTTGTTGCGGCCACAGGAGGCACAGGTAGCAACAAAGTCTATTACGTCCTTGTGCAGGGTAGGCCACCAGTAATGCCGAGAAATAAGTTGGAGGGTCTTTCTCTGACCGGCGTGGCCAGCTAATTTAGACGAATGACCCAGTGTAGGATTCTCTCCCGATCGGTTACCGATACGAACGTCTTACCGGGAGGGAGATGGTTTAGACTCACGGGCGCCACTTGCATGACTCTGGCAGGATCGATGATATGTTTAGGTTCCTCCTCGAGATCCGACACCAGGAAGGATCGGGACAAGGCGTCCGCCTTGATGTTTTTGTCAGCCGGGCGAAAATGTAGAACAAAATCAAAGTGAGCAAAAAACAAGGACCACCGGGCTTGGTGCTTGTTAAGCCTCTGGGCATGCTGGAGGTAAGCCAAGTTTTTGTGGTCAGTGTAAATAATTACCGGATGAAGAGCCCCCTCGAGTAGGTAACGCCACTCCTCCAATGCCAGTTGATGGCCAATAACTCTCGGTCTCCTATGGAATAATTGCGCTCAGAAGAGGAGAAGAGTTTGGAGAAGAAGCCGCAAGTTACCATCCTCCCGGAAGATGATTTCTGAGTAAGTACCGCTCCGGCTCCACAGGAGGAAGCGTCAACCTCCAGGAAGAACTGTTTGTTGCCATCCGGGCGATGAAGCACCGAGGCGGAAGAGAAAGCCTGTTTTAAGGAAAGAAAGGCCTCCTCTGCTTCGGACGTCCACTCCTTGGGGTTAGTGCCCTTTCGGGTGAGCGCGGAAATTGGGGCAGTCCGGGAAGAGAAGTGCGGTATGAAGAGACGGTAATAGTTAGCAAAGCCCAGAAACCGCTGAATGGCCTTCAATCCCTCCGGTCGGGGCCATTTCTCGATGGCAGACAGTTTCTCTGGATCCATTCGTAGACCGGTCTGAGAAATAATGTAGCCCAAAAACGGAAGCGAGGTTTGCTCAAAGAGGCACTTCTCGTATTTAGCGAAGAGGTGATTCTGCCTGAGCCTGAGCAGAACCTGACGAACGTCCCTCCGGTGAGTCTGGAGATCCGGAGAGAAGACCAAGATGTCGTCCAGGTACACCACTACGCAGGAATAGAGAAGGTCCCGGAAGATGTCATTGACCAATTCTTGAAAGACGGCGGGAGCATTACAGAGGCCAAAGGGCATCACTAGATATTCATAGTGGCCGTCCCGGGTGTTGAAGGCCGTCTTCCATTCATCCCCTTGACGGATACGGACCAGGTTGTACGCCCCACGGAGGTCCAGTTTGGTGAAGATTCTAGCCCCCCGCAAACGATCAAATAATTCTGGAATGAGCGGAAGGGGATACTTATTCTTCACCGTGATCTGGTTAAGTCCTCTATAATCTATACAGGGACGGAGAGAGCCGTCCTTCTTTTTTACGAAAAAGAAGCCTGCTCCCGCCGGAGAGGTGGATTTCCGGATAAATCCCCTGGCCAAATTCTCCTCGATATATTCGGACATCGACCGGGTCTCAGCAGCGGACAATGGGTAAATACGCCCACGGGGAGGCGTAGTACCAGGTAACAGGTCGATAGGACAGTCGTATGGTCTGTGAGGAGGTAATGTCTCTGCCTCTTTTTTATTAAAGACATCAGCAAATGACCAATAGGGAATCGGAAGTCCAGGTAGATTAGTTGGGGTAGGAGAAGGACAAACGGGATGAACAGGAGCCAAACACGTCTTATGACAATCCTGTCCCCAGCGAAGAACCTCTCCGGTCTGCCAGTCGAGCACGGGTCCATGTCTCTGGAGCCAAGGTAGACCTAGTAAGAGGGCGTGAGAGAGTCCAGGTAGAACATGAAAAGAGATGCTCTCAGAATGCAGCATTCCCACTTGCAGAGTTATGGGTTCGGTGATGAGTTGGATGGGGCGTGGTAAAAGACCCCCGTCCACAGCAGCGACTGATAATGGTACAACCAGAGGTTTGGTGGGAATGCGGTATTTTTCTACCAGGGACTGTGACATAAGATTCCCGGCTGCTCCAGAGTCAAGTTGGGCTAGTTCAAAATAACAATTCTCCCCACAGAGAATTGAGACTGACAGCAGCAGAGATGGAGAGGCTTTCTCCTTGTCTAGGTCGACCTCTCTGAGCGAACCTAGACACAGGCGTTTCCCGACCTCTCTGGACAGGTACGAATCCGGTGCTCCTTACTGCCACAGTAGAAGCAACTCCCCTCGGCACGGCGTAAGTCCTGACGGGTTTTGACCATCTTGGTCTGGTCGACCTGCATAGGCTCAGGAGAGTGTAATTGGGGAGAAACGGAGGGAGTGATGGGTTTCTGAAACGTAGGAGCTAGACGTGGAAACCTCCTCTCACGGGTGACCTCTTTGGCCCGCTCCTGGAACCGTAGGTCAATCCGGGTGGCGAGAGTTATAAGGTCATCGAGAGTGGTAGGAATGTCCCGACCGGCGAGTTCATCTTTAATACGGCCGGACAAACCCTCCCAGAAAACAGATACCAGAGCGTCGTTGTCCCAGGCCAGCTCCGAGGCAAGGGTACGAAACCGTATGGCATATTGGCCCACGGTGAGATTTCCCTGACGGAGGCATAGCAGAGATGATGCGGATGAGATCTTTCGTCCGGGTTCGTCAAAGACTTTCCGAAAAGCCGCGAGAAAGGCAGACAGGTCGGACACCAGAGGGTCTCCTCTCTCCCAAAGAGGATTCAGCCAGGCCAGGGCCTCCCCGGTGAGATGGGACATGATGAAGGCAATTTTTGCCCGGTCGGAGTTAAACTGGTGGGAGAGGAGTTCAAAGTGCAGAGTGCACTGATTAATGAAGCCCCGAGCCTGAGCGGGGTCGCCTCCGAAGCGAGGAGGTGCGGTGAGCCGGGGTCTGTGACAGGGGCCCATGGAATTGGGGAGCAGGGGAGCTGCCGGATTGCGAGTCATGGCACCAGCAGTGGTTGCTGGTGGAGTTGTCAGAGTGTCCAGGCGAGAATTGACATTCCGCAGGTGACCCAGGATGGACTCCTGTTGGGACCTCTGACGGGACAGTTCATGACACAGGTCCGAGATGGAGGGAGCTTGGGCGCCACCGGGTTCCATGGCCCGAGCAAACTGTAACGGGTCTGGGAGGCGGAACCTCTGAGCTACTATACAAAGGGCGGTCCTTGTAAGGGAGCGGGTGGCGACCAGGGTGGACGGGCAGGTAGTCACAGCAGATAACCGGGGTAGTCTCTGGATGAACGGGCAGGAGGTCACGGCAAGTGACCGGGGCAGTCTCTGGATGAGCGGGCAGGAGGTCACAGCAAGTGACCGGGGCTGTCTCTGGATGAGCGGGCAGGAGGTCACGGCAAGTGACCGGGGCAGTCTCTGGATGAGCGGGCAGGAGGTCACGGCAAGTGACCGGGGCAGTCTCTGGATGAGCGGGCAGGAGGTCACGGCAAGTGACCGGGGCAGTCTCTGGAAGAAGGTAGATACGACCTGTGATGGCTGAGCCTCCCGGTAGGCTAGCAGGAAGATAGCAGATGAGCGCTCCCAGGTGAGCGGGTGAGAGTCACTGGAATAGCAGAAGATCACAGCACGTGACGGCGGAGCCTCCAGGTAGGCTAGCAGGCAGGTAACAGATGAGCGCTCCCAGGTGAGCGGGCGAGAGCCACTGGAATAGCAGAAGATCACAGCACGTGACGGCGGAGCTTCCAGGTAGGCTAGCAGGCAGGTAACAGACAGCAACCTGGCAGGAATCAGACAGGTATCTGGCAATGACCCTGAGGACTGAAGCAGAGTAGTGAACAGTGCAACAACATTGCTCGGGCACCTCCATTTTGGAGGAGGTGCCTTATGTAAGGTGAAGTCCTCCGGCCATTGGCCGGGGACTCCTTAGGACGACGCACGCGCCCTAAGCACAGTGGCAGGAAAGGAGCGCGTGCCGCCAGCAGAGTGGAAGGAGGACGCCGGACCCGGAGCAGAGGGGTGAGGGGAACAGCGTCCCTGCCTGGCAGAGGGCAGGGACGCCGGCGCTACAACAGACAATAAGTATTTTTACCCAAGAACATGAATCGAATCCGTTTCACCCTTTGAAGTGTGTTTCGGCTAATCTACTTTAGAAAGGGTGTATAGGAGGCAAGGCATGATAGAGGCTTATATATAGAAGGCGCTCACTTATCACTCACCTGATGACAATGGCAGTGTGTCAATGTCTGCTGCCTGTTCAGTAGCGCACACTGAACGTTGCACAGTCGCCCATCCGAAAGTGACGTGCAAGTGTCCCATGACATAGAACAAGCCCTCATGGTTGGATAAAAATAAGGTTGTTCCTCTATAAACGCATCATGTAGTCATGCCCCCTTGATTGCATTGTAAGGTTCTAACAGGAACTCGAGATGCAGTGACGGACGGGAGGCAGAGCAAGGGTTAACAGGTTTATTTACAGGGGAATACTCCACGCAGGGAGGAAAAAGGTAATACAAGTAAGTCAACAGTACAATGAGCAAAGGAGATTCCAAGGTAAAGAATAACGGTTCTGGTAACAACAGTTCCTGTGAAGACGTTGTGTCAGAAGCTCCGTAGTCTATAACTCCTGCTAAGAACTCAATGGCACGGCAATGACTGACGCATTGTCCTTACTAATGGGGTCCAGCAAACAACAATACCCCGTCTTCTGGTGGCAGCGGTCGGTCTTCGGTACCTTCCACTGCCCCTGGTCCATATACTGTAGTGACTAAACAACAATGAGGGCCACAGTCCTGTACAAGCCCAGCGTGGTTCTACTAACATAAGCTGACAAAGTCAGGTCACAAGTGTCTGGGC